>JAZGTJ010008628.1:4462-20678 GCA_036877575.1 Botia almorhae
CCCCCCCACGACACACACACACACACACACAGTTCACCCCACAGTGTCAATGTATTCTAATGGGAGGGCACATTCATCTTCCCCACGGAGAGCCAAAGGCGCAGCAGCTCCAGAATTTGGCTCAGGATATTTATTATAAATTGGTGGATTATTCAGACTCAGCATCAACAGCCTCATATTTATGTGTACAAATGAAGCTCGCTCTCACAAGCAGGTCAGAGACGCACACAGGAAGGTCATGTTCTCTGCTCTGATACGCTGAGCTCCTCTTGACCTTTCTCCACGAATAATAATAATTCCCGCAATGCAATCACACACAGCTTTTCTCACGCTCGGCTTCCGCCTGGATGATATGACAGCAGTCGTGTATACGGAAATTATTAAAGAGCCAAGATGGATAGTGGCCAAAGGGCAAGTGTGTCCAGGGCAAAATGTTTAAACCCTTACTGTTTCCACGGCCACAATGGCCATTAAGAGTCACCGATTTAGTTTAAAGGATAATTCCACCCAAAAATGTTATTTAGCCCATAAATTACTCATTCTCAAGGCATCTTAAAAGGACATGACTTTTCTTCTTTCAGCCGAACACGATCTGAGCTCTTTCCATCTTAAAAATGGCAGTGAATGGTGCTCATTATTTTAAAGTTCCAAAAACTTCATAAAATTCCATCCATAATAAAATTAATCCATATGGCTCCAGGGGGTAATAAATGCCCTCTATTTAATATATATGGTGAACGTTACACATCTGATAGAGAATCAGAAACTTTCAGTTAAAGCACGAAAACAAAAACCAGGAAAAGTACTAAGACACAAAAAGACAAATAAGAGGCAAATTGAAACATTGTATTACATTGTATTGTAGGAAAAAGTGATTTGAAAGTAGTAGTAACTTGGATCTATAAAAAACATTTATTATAAAAACATTATATTTATTATATAAGATAATAAAAAACTCTCAACTTTTATCGGCTTAAGCAACCGTGTAATATGCGAAATAATGTATAGGCTCCTTGTGTCATTATCACAAAATCACATCGTGTCATCATAACATGAAATGATGTGTTTTCAAAAAGAACAGTATGCAACTTCAGAGGATATGAGAGTAGGTGTGATATATATAGAGATGGAGGAAGAGAGAGAGAGAGGGATTTATTTGGAGAGGACCAAAGAGTTGTGCAAAATACCTTTTCCCATCCCATTCTCCTTCCTCTCCAGGTTGTGTTTGTCACATGTGAACCTGGTGTAGAGTACAGATCAAAGACGCGAGCCTCCAGAGTCTGTCAGTTCTGTGCTGTGGAGGAAGAAGAGAAGGAAATCAACAACAAGCAGAAAAGTTTCCACTTTTCTACAAAGATTTCTTTGAAATCATCAAACAAAAAAATAATCTGATCTAGTCATTCTGACACTGTATATTTTGTGCGTAAATGATCTGTTTCAGCCACGGGTAAGATTGACATGCTTAGGGATTTTGCAAATGTAAGAGGATTTAGGCTTCAAAGCGTGAGATTTGCATGTAGCGTACAGATACACTTTTGATAATGCCAGTTAAATATGTTTATCATAATCCGTATTCATTTACAGTGGATGATTACAGTAATTTGGGCTTTTACACCATTTATTCTGTTGCCTCATTGAGGTCAATAAAATAAATAAAAAAATAAAAGACACACAGTTTAAAAGACCAACCAGATTATGACTTCAACCTTATAGCTTCAATGCTATTCCAGCAAAACCATAGTACACAACCTCATATTCGCTATAACTAATCTTTATAATCATGGCTGACAAATAATTTTGCCCTAATTCACTCTTACTGCACATACACCCAAGAAATGCATTGTGGGAAAAAGATGATAAGCATTTTTCTGTATCTGCAGAAGTGGAATAGTGCCGCGCCTCCCTTTTCATACCGTAAGCTGCGTCTGGATGGAATATATACCCCCCCCCCACCATCTCCACCTCCTCTCCTGCTCTCTGTGGTGTGAGGGGAGGAGTTTTAATTTGAGTCCCACACTGTTGCTCCTCACAAGGCTCGGAGGCAGCAGTCTGAGAGCGTCGCTCTGGATTTAAACACCTGTCTGCCGGCTCACCTGTCGTGCTCTCCACAGGAAAGAGATTTTTTCGTTGTGGCAGGTTACCATGATTGGTTGTTCAAAAAAGTAAACAGGAAATTGAAGAGAGGGAAGTTTGTAACTACAGTGATGGGAGATTTGAACTGAAATGCATACGTGGACGGGACCAAGGCAAAAGAACAGGCGTCTGTGCGTTGACTTTTTTTTAAGGACAAAGGTAATGCTACTGTAATTAAAGACTATAATTTTATACACCTTATTAGCACAATCAAAATCTGTAGTATTTAAACAATATTTAATTTTATTAAACGTGCATGTTCGTGCTCCAAAACCAATAAGCAACTAAAATCTTACTAAATATAAACATAACTAAAAAAATGCACAATTTTTTGGAATATGTATTTTTAAACAGCATCTAAATAAATACCTAAATAATTTGCATTGATTATTTACACGATTCATTTTTTAATACAAAAAAGCTGGCGTTGTATGATCACTAAAAAGTGAGACGTTCGTTTTTCAAGTGTTAAAACTGCACACTTTTAATATTTACTTCTTTTAACACATTTATGTATCGCTCTTAAAAAGCAATAAGTGAAGCATGGCTGGATATTCGTTTTTACTTCATC
Organism: Botia almorhae; assembly: GCA_036877575.1. Taxonomy (NCBI): domain Eukaryota; kingdom Metazoa; phylum Chordata; class Actinopteri; order Cypriniformes; family Botiidae; genus Botia; species Botia almorhae. The sequence continues at coordinate 7,167 of JAZGTJ010008628.1, forward strand.
TCCTGTTAACCGGCATTCTGGGATGGGCCACTAAAGCACAAGATGAAAGTACTACTGAGATGGACATCCAAACAGCCAATCAGACTGAAGATGCTTTGTTGATTTCTGTGACATCAGAAGGGCCTCTATCTTTGACCACACCTGGAGAGGTGGAGGAGGAAACCGTGCCGCCCACTGGCACCCGTTGCCGAGGTTACTACGATGTGATGGGCCAATGGGATCCTCCCTTTAATTGTAACGCGGGTATCTTTCTGTACTGTTGCGGCACCTGTTTTTACCGCTTCTGCTGCCAGTTCCGTCAGCAACGATTGGACCAGACCTCGTGTTCTAATTATGACACTCCCATTTGGGCCAACACGGGAAAACCAGTGGCCACCAACACTGAGGTCCAGCCAGACCACGAGCGAGATCGCACCCATATGATTGTTTACATCATCTGCGGTGTGGTGGCCATCATGGTCCTGGTGGGCATCTTCACCAAACTGGGGCTGGAGAAGAGCCGTGGAGGTCAGAATGACCTCAGTAACTCCAGGTGAGCAGACATAACCTGTTTCAAAAGCAAGTGAGCTGCCGTGCTGACTACCTTAAACAGCTGAAATTGAACCACATATTTGACGGATTTATAATACTTTTTATAGCCACTAACTTCATGCGCTACACAAATAGCGCTTATATGAAGTGGCTTGACTCAAATCATTCCAATGGAGTTTGAATTAGCATATTGCTAACAATGCAATACTATAATAAGCATAAACATAAACATACAAAATACATTTTTTGTTTTATTTCATGATCCTGGAAAGATTTTAAGCTTTATTGTATAAAGGTATATTTAAAAATTATAATCTCACGATGTTTGGTTGAATTACATGATCATGCTCCTCTCAAACGATTATTATTTATAATTTTTAAGCATTATTGCTTGGTTACACATTATTCCAACTTTTTAAAATTCTGTAACATTTTTAAAATGTTACACAAACCCTTTTTTTGACGTGGTACAAACAACATTTTTGATATATGCGGTATTTGAAGTTAAAAACATTAACTTCAAAACATACAATTTTTATAACGTAGAGAGAACGTTAGCCAGCGTTTTGGGAACGTTCTCAGTTAGCTGGTATCCAACCCATGCTAAAACCATGTATATTCATGCTATCTCTTTCAGATTTAACAATCACCTCCACAGGAGACTTAAATAAGTGTAAGCTTGTTATTCGTAGGATAGTTTAATATTCTGGGCATCATTGTACTTACTATAAAAAAGCTATGCCATCCGCCTTGTGTATGGCTTTCTTATCCTGTCTTAATTCCCAGCTGTCCTCTGTTCCTTTCCCTCCAAAAATATCCTCCAAAAACAGTCCTCCATTTTCTGTCTCACCTCTGTTCAAGTCTCACCTTTTGTTCTCATTATTCAGAATATTCAAAAACTCTTTTATGAATGTCAAATTACCTGTCGTGAGCAATGAAACGAAATGCAGTGAATTTATAATTTTCCCATATTAGAAACGAAATGACCCAATAATGCCAACATCCCTTTCGAAAATATTCATCTGAAGATTAGCACTCCTCTGCAGTTAACGCTTTCTCAGATAAAGCGGTTCCCACATATTCAACACAGCGCAGCAGATTAACTTCTCTCACAAGATTAAGTTCTCCTGAGATTAACACTCTGCTCCAAGATGAAACCAACTTTTCTAAAGATTTACTAATTTTTTTTTTTTTTTAAGGCTACCTGCTCTTATTCACCGTAAAAAATGAAGCAGAGTCCTAAATAATTTTCCTGTGTCACACTGCCCGTCTCTCTCGAACATCAGTCAAGCAGAAAAGAGGAAAGCAAGTTTTGTCTATCTGGCTAAATTTATATAGCGCATCCATATTTGAATCAAAGTACCAAAAGCGTCACTTATGCACGAAAATTTGCCTTTTACCTTGAATTATGCCAATGCTAAACAAAGAAGGTCATGAAATGAAAAGAGGAAATGACATAGACAACACAGTCTGTCATTTCACAATGCGCACGCAATGTGAGCTGTGATTCATATGCATTGTGGATTCCAGCAGTGACACTCTGGAAGAAAGTACATGCTTCAGATCACAGCTTAAAAAGCACGCTGTGTCCAAAGGCAAGATTCTGTGCCATATAATATCCAATCCACAAGCATTTTGTTTTGCTGTATAGATGTCTTGAGGGGCCATTATATAATGTAAGACTCTTTGGATACCCCCAAATAGAGCAAGAATCAACACTATATGAACACAACCTTTAAAAGCACTAATCTAATGCAGACAAAGTGTGATGGCATATTAAAATCATCATATGAAGATTTCTATATTTCTAGCTTCATTCTTTTTTTTTGTCTCCGCCCATTTTTTCAAATCATTTTGTTGCTGCTGGCTTCGAATTTTGATCTTCCTAAAGGAAACATCATGTAAATTTAGACAGCATGTAAATTTAAGGTGGAATTCACTACTAAATGAACTGCGCTGCTGAAAGGCATGTATTTGCACATGTTGGTATGGTTTAAGCACCTGACTCGTACGAGGAACCAGGTGCAATGCAGGTAACATCGCAAGCGATTCCACAAAATCTACAGGTCGGGTATCAGTGCTAAATTGAATAACACCAATTATCCACACAAAAAAACACTGACTTTTGGAAACAACGCACAATCTAGAATATGCCTAATTTATAAAGAAAGGAGGTGTGTTTGGATTCTGCTGGATGCTGCTACGATACAAGGCTTGTGTGTTGGATTTTTAACCTGTGTTTTTCCTGTGGCTCCAAACTGTCTGAAGTCGTTTGACATGATGTTAATGTGTATGTGGAAGTGCTTGATTTTGGAGACGCCTCTCCTGCATGGCTGAGTCTTATTGGGTGTGCACTGACATTTGCGTCCTCTCGCCCCCCACCTCCCCCTCAACTTCACAGTGACTTTAAGAAGGTCTGTGACCTCTGACAGAACTACTCAGCTACTCATCTTAAGACTTTTAACCCTGTCCTCCAGCTAAACTAATGCAACACTTTCTGGAGATAACAAACATAAAGCAGTACTGGTCAAAAGTTTAGGATCACTTGCTTGATCTTAAAAATCTAAAGATGTTCTCTTAAATACCTGAAATTTGTTTTGTGGACGTTAATATAATTAGGCCAACTTAAATTCATTTTTGTCATTAGAAAACTACAATTTTAAAACCAATACATTAGAGGTGGATAACTTGGACTGAATAGTGACAAAGCAGCCAATAAGAGCCCAGCACAAATGATAATTCCTTCATTACTGTTTAACTAAACTAGAGGGTAAAATTGTTTTGCAAATTCTAACAGTTTGATTTATTTATACTTTTCTTCAGTCTGATAGTTTTAACGAGTGCACTATTATTAACTATTAGGCAGCTACTATTTGCTATAAATAATTCACCAAAATTTGGCTGCAAATATATTTGTCTGGAAATGTGAGGCAGAACAATAAATACAATAAATTGTGTGGAATACAATGAATATTTATATAAAATCATGCATGCTAACTAAGATACATGAGGGCTGCTGGGATGACAGAATGTAATTTTGCCTAACTGGTTATATTTATTGTCTAATGGGTTAGACATAACAAGAATAATTCAGCTCTACATTGCATTAAGCGAGGCGAAGCTGTTCTGTAAGATAATTAGACACGGCACTTTAGGAATAACAGCTGAAAATAAAATCACTTAACATGAATACAAAAGTCCAGAATACGGTTCTGTACAAACGTAAACCACACAGAGAAACTCTGACAGCCCGACTTTTGCATGCTTTAATCAAAATGATTGTGTTGTATCCGGTTATAATGCTGCATAAATTATATAGGACAATGATAATTGCAATTAAATAGGACAAGGATACTAATTCTTCCTTTGAATCAAAGGACCCTGTTCTGTAATTTACATCAGCATCAGATCATTATTAAAACGAAGAACCTCGCTAGACTGCCATTGTGTTGTAATGATATCTAAAGCCCTGCTCAGGATGAAATGATTACACATTGTGTGATACTTTTGAACAGGAAAATAAACATTCATTAAATATTATTTACATTATGACCAATATCTGCCATTCACAGACAGTTAATATCATGCGTTCAAAACATTCCAATTCTGCTGTCTGCAGTAATTATACTTTTTAATCCCAAAAACCGAAAGTTTTGTGCGCAAAAAGTGGACACAAATGTGAGCGAAACGTTTGGTCTCCTCTCCCTTACACGGTCTCTGAGTGTGCTCAACACTCTGAGAAGGGCTGAAGACCGAAACAATACTCCTGCACCCATATCATGGACCTTGGGAGAAGACAGCTGTTCAGGAATACCGAGCCCAATGACCGATAAGTGTGAAGTCCACAGGGAGATATAGAACAAACAGATGATGCTTGTCATCTGACCTGAGTTCAGTTTTACTCTCCTCTCCACGATGATTCCAAAAGCACTCGGAATATCGGAATCTCACATTCTTGGACCATCAAAACATGCAGTAACACATCACTCTGGTACTGTATTCAGAGGATTTCATTCCTCAAATCATAATTCAAAGTGTTGAAAAGACAATTTGTCATCACTTTCTTATTCCTTAATTTTATTTTCAGTTTCTCGTGAAAAACACGTTTTTTTTTTCAAAATGTCCAAAATGACAAAACCACCTTAAAACTAAAACTAGTATTCAAGGATTTTAATAACATGCAGACTACCGCAAGCTAACGTATGGCTTCAGTTCGTGAACTACTGCGAGTTGTATTGATTACCTTTAACGTTTTTAATTTATCATATGTATATACTTTATTGTATATTATATACTCTAATGTATTGTTGGAGATTTTTCAGGCTTTGGCAGATAATACAAACTGAGGAAAGTAATTTCACACAAGGTGCGATTCAGTAGCGCGGCAGAAACTTAGAACGACGCTTCCCATCTGAGATTGGCCTGCCTTGCCCTGGAAGTGTCTCTAGCAGGGACGTCAATACTGTGTATTCTCATGCCTTCCTGATGTGTTGCTGTTATTATTTTGGGCTGTGGTGGCCCACAGCCAGTGGCGTCGGCCGGCCAATGAGCCGTGAGCTTGTGCGCGACAATCAAATGAGATCTCATCACATTCCCTTGTTGGTTAAGGGGTGTTGGATGGAATTACAGAGGTCACCAGGGACACGAGCGGAAGCCATAGGAAGCAGAGCAGAGACATTATGAAGTGTCATGGTTCTAAAGAACAGATCGTCCCGGGAGAATCCACAGATGTGGGACAGGGTTTGTGACCTCCAAGATCTGTGCTGTAGAGCCCCTTTAATCGCAGTCTTGCGGATAGCAGGAAGAGATGCCCAGCTAAAAATTATAGGTTGTAAAAATGTTTCCATAACGCTCCCATTATGTAACAAAGAAGTTAAAATGTTATTTTGAAAATACTATGAACATTCAAAACATAATTTTTTTATGTTGTATTAACGTTATTGTTGTATTAACATTTTTGCTTGGTTACAAGAACAATATTCAAACATTTTTTTAAATTCTGTAACGTTTTTAAAAACATTTCACTAACCACTTAAGAATAACATTTTTGATATGTGATATATAACGTTTAAAAAATTCTACTAACGTTACTGCCAAAAACGTTATTTGATAATGTTAAGTGAATTTTTTAAAGAACGTTAGCTGGGTGATCATTGCGTACACACATATATTGCTCAGTGTGACTTATCTAATGGTTATGAAGTGCAGCTTCTGTGTACATAATCTCACAGCCAAACAAACGTTTGTTTGCTGTCAGCTGATGCCAAATGACTGTATTGATGAAATATGACAATGTGCTGATTGTCAGCCTCAGGACACACAGAGATATATGTCAGTAGTTTACTGAAGTCAGCTTTTTTCTCTTTAAATCGCATATATTTTTTATTAAAATAGATATTTACAGTAGAATATCTAGAACAGTTTCTAGTGAACGTCTTAAACTGTATCCGTTCTTGTGATGTTATTAGCCAATCAGCATTGTTGTGATGTCATCTCCTGAGGCTCCGTGGTGATTAATCACATGGAATAATCTGCGTAAGAGCATCTCCTAAATGTAAATGTTGATGTAAATGAGCTGTTATCATTGTTATCCTGACCCAGGCATCTGACTTCAGCTTGATCTCTGTTCAGGACGCTGCAGGAGCTGCTGAAGCAGCCAGGTGGGGAGTTGAGTGCTGCGGATGGAGCTCTAAGCACGACCCCCATCGGAGCCAATGGCATCTCCGCCAGGATGCTTCGGAGCCGCAGTGGTGAGCTCACCAGAGTGCTGGTGTTAATCACCTTCTCTTTCCTTACTAATGTGCTCTCTCACACACAGAATTACACTTATAGATTGGGTTATAGATTATGAATGCATCACATCTTAAATAGACCCTTTTGATGCGTACATGTGTATATGCCCATAAGGCAGCAGCCTTTGTTTAGGAGCCGGGCATGCTGGGTAGGCTTGGCAGGCCAGCAGTCCAATAGGCAGTGACAGGAATCAGAAGATGGTGCGTATATATTCTGGCATGTATAATCACAGGGAAATTTTAAGACCATGTTTTCCCTCAGAATAGTACACGACAACACACTGTGTATCACCGCCTCACAGCTGATGACAATCTGTTTTTGAGTTGATCGGGTTTAACTTATGCAAAATAAATATGCTTTAAAACTCTTTTTGAATTCATTTAATATACCAAACAAACAAATAAATAGTTGATTCCGTAGCTCAATTCAGTTTCAGGGAAGACACGTTATAAAATAAACGCTCTGTTAATCGGTTTGGAACCAATGATTGCTTTGGTCTGCCAAATGTGTAAATTTGCGTACTTTTTAGAACAGACATTATTATTTTGTTTATTCAATGAATAAATGGCTTGTAACCAAATGCTGGTAGATTTGAATCTTGAATCAATAAACATTCCAAGTTCTATCAAACAAACTAACCAATGCTCTGTGGAGACTGTCACTGCTCTTTGTTTACTGGATAGACGTTTCTGCTGAACTAGTAATAGTTGAACAGAGACCAACTAACTAGGGCTGGATCTAACAGAGTGATTGATGTGGACATAAACAGGGAGGCAGAAAACGTGTCCTTGGGTTTAGTTTTGTTTTCAGGGCATGAACTACAAAAAACATCATTCCTCTTTTTTTCTGTCCTCTAGAATTCCCATTTTTCCTTTATTCTTTTCCTTAAATCTCATTCCACGATTCCCTCTTCTGCTGTGACTACAGATGGATTATTTCTGTGAGTAACAGGGGAGTAATATATGCGTAATATAGTGTGAGGGTACATGAGGATTCTGATAACATTTAGTTGACGTGGATTTGATGTGATCCAGACTAGATTCTGAGATAGATTAATAAGGGGAATATAAGAGGGGATGGAGATGACGAGACGTGGAGAATAAAGGAAATGACAAGAGCAGAACTATGACATCTCAGTCTTCATCTTCAATCTGACATCTAGAATCTTCATTAGTGAGTCTCACGAAAATATTATTGAGGTCACATTTCAAGCCAAAATCTAAAAATTAATGCATTTTGCATGTTGAAAATGAAATCTATTTTTAAAACTATTGAAATATGCAATATAACACTTTTTTTTCCACCAATAAACAGTCATTTACACTATATTACAATTAAAATGGAAACAAATATCATCATAAGTACTTCACATTAGTACCGTCGTTTTTCACCTTAAACTAATATCCACAATTTGCATGAATAAATGTCATAAAAATATACTTAATTGTTGTTAAGCAAAATATAACTTTTAATGACTATTGATTGTGCACGAGGTACAGCAAGACCCGATCATGTTTCTGACAGGTGTGGTAAAATTCGCCCTCATAACATTGCTTGGTCCTGTGAGCTGATTCTGTACATCCTTACCATTTGTGTCTGACCGGGGTTTTGAAGAGCCTCTTCGCACACCTTTCAATTTGATCCTTCATTTTCTCTTAACAATTTTAATTTCTCCTTAAGAATCAGCAAAAAAACACATCTGTAACCTGTTTTCTCGCTCGTTTATAAATGTACGTCTCATCTACGGTTCCGCCCAGTGGATTTACACAAGCGTGAGACGCAGCGAGCTCCAGACCGACAGCTGATGCAGGGTTTATGCTGATATCCAGCGTCTGTGCTGGCTTTAAGCAGCACACTTCCCTCTCCTCCTTATAAAGAGGATTTACGCTCAGGGGTGCTTAGAGGGTTTAACGATGTGACTTTACGTAGTTTTTGCGTTCTTGGTAATAGCGTGAAGATTATTGCACTTTTGCCGTTTGCGACGTTGATGTTGCGATGGCGATGTTTTAATGTCATTACAAGAGACATCGATGTATACTGGGGTAGCAATGGAAGTACAGTATGTTGAAAACCAGCTGGAGAGAGAAGCTGGCATTAGATTTACTCTGGTCAATATATCACTACGTAAATCTTTATTATATATCTTATTATATCTTTATAGTAGATAACATACACGGGTATGCATACAGCCAAATCAACATGCATAATCAACATGGAAAAACTATATAAACCCAATGTGTAATGTTTATCCATTGTGTATTTTATTTTATCTGCGTAATGCACTTTGTTTGTATTTAATATATATATTCTTTACTGCATGTATATTCTAAAATTATGTAGCTTTTTCTTTGGAAAATATGGAACACATTTTAGAGAGTTTTAGAGTTAAGTGTTTCTATACAGCCTGCTGTTATATACAAAGAAATATCTCAATATGGAGTGTTGTTTAAATGTAGCTGCTTTAAATGTACACTTTTAACTTTTAAAATGGATGCACTGTGAGGATAGCTATTTTAGATGCTGATAAATATGTTGTTGTGTCGCTAATATAAGTTCATTTAGCATGCTTTCCTGCAGTAATAGCTTTACTTGTAGTCAAAGGTACTTTAATAGCTTATTAAAAATGCTACGATTTCTTTGCATGCACTTTAACATCTTCTTACATGCTGGACTATGAGTTCAATTCTCTCCAAACTGAGATTTTAAACAGCTCTGAAATTCATCAAAATCCGTTTATTCCACTACCGTGTATTTACATTGTGCAGTTTTTGCATTAAGCTGCCCCAAAATTGCCTTTCCTTCTGTGTGGTATATTCTTGTATTTCTCATTTAATCTTTTGTTTGCATTTGTTGTTTCTCTTGATAATTCCTTCCCACCTCATCAATCTACCAAGCTTGACAAATATCACAAAAAACAAAAGTATCATGCGCATTTTAAATAAAAAAAGTCAGTGCACATCTCTCAGATCAGTGACGTGCCCAACTTTGAAGCTGAGGTAATTGTTTGGTTTAAAATATTTAGTTATTAAAACGTTAAGTTATTAAAATACATCCACCTGTGTAGAGTCAAATAATTAATCATTCATGTACTAATTTATCAAAAAGTATAAACGCTATCAGGCTATCAAAATACTGCTCTGGTTTAAATTTCAGGTGTAAAATCTGAGCTACTGGGCGGGACTATCTGTGTGTCTAACCAACGAGAAAGGAGCTTTGAAAATTGTTTGAAAACAATCATTAGTTTTGCAGTTTCACCATTAAATTCACCATTAAATACGAGTATTAAGTCAAAGCTCTTCGCTAAACTAAACCATGAGCGCAATTACAAATCAGGTATGGCATGACAATGGCATGACAATGTCACAGACACGCAGTACCGGCTGATTTTAGACCTCCCCTCACGCAGTTCTCTCTTTATTTCTCTGCCTGAGGCATTATAAGCCGTGCTTTATATGTCATCACACATACACACATACATACAGCACCACAGAACTCCCTGATGCTTTGGGGCTGAGAACACACTTAACGGACCCTCATAATGAGAGATGGTGGCACTAAAGACTGTGATGCCACATTAGTGCATCTCTGTTGCACATTCTCAATCCCCTATTCAAATCACAATCCCTCCCGAAACATGACTGGCAGGATGTTGACCATATATGGGCATGCAGAATTACTTTTGGGCGATTTTGGGCTTCCACTTTGTTTTGAGCTATACTCCAGTCCCTACAGCCACTGAAAGCTCAGCTAAATGGTTATTCGTGAAACCCATTAGCGACTCAATTCATACATGACCCCGGTTCCAACATGGGTGCACTTTTTGTAAACCCTAACATAACCCCAATCTGACCCCAATCTTAATAACCAGCATATATACATGCTAAACAGCCCTGAACGCAAGGCACCCACCCTTAACCAAAAATTATATAATGCATCAAAAGCTATTACCAGCCCACTGGGCTTCCCTGCAACAGTTCTGACTTCAAAAGGTCTAGCCAGAAATATCTAATGAAGATGCTAATGTGCGCAGAAGACATCATCCTCTCATCTGTCGTCCAATCGGATCACACATACGCTATCGCGTGAACGCATGATGCGGAGTAAAGTCTTGCTCCCCGAGAGACTCTTCGCACTCATTCGTTAGTTTCTCCTCCTCTCCTCATTATCAAACCCAACGCTGAGCGTCAGGAGGGCAAATAGACGGTAAACGGCGTCTAGCAGCACGTCTAAAAAATGAGCCGCGCTAAAGTTGTATTCAAGCCAGTGTCCTCAGGGCTTCACGCTCTCAGTGGATTAAGATTTAAAACAGAGATCTGCTGAGAGAGGTAATACATCTCTGAACCACATAACTGCATAAAAGACACGTTACGAGCTTATACGAAACACCTGCGTCTGCAGAGTCATACACAATACAGCACCAGCGGCAGTATTAGAATGGCGGAATCATATTTACGTGTCATTTAATATTTAATAAACTGCAGCTAAAATATGAAGACTCATGTAAAAATTTAATATATGACATATGTCCCTATATCGAAAGTGATATTGCCATATATATGTTACATATATGTGTGTGAAGTCAAGTCAAGTCAAATCAACTTTATTTATATAGCGCTTTTTACAAATTGTCATTGTTTTAAAGCAGCTGTACATGAGTGTGTGTGTGACATATATTAAGAATTAGTGATATAGTAATCACATATGTAAATAATATGCAATGTATGTATATGCGTAATTTGCATGTGTATATACGACATACAAATATATGATATTTTTTCCCATTAAATATCCTGAAATGAAGTCTAACACATTAATATTGGATAATATCTTAATATTGAAGAAAGGTATCCAAAGGCAGCAAATTTCATTTAAGATCTATGAATAGCATGCAAATAAACTTCAGCTTTCCTCACTCGTGTCCCGGCCTTGTGATGATCTCAGAACAGGCTGTGCTCTGTTTTTCAAAACTCAGGATCTAAACACACGTGTCCAAATTAACACGCCGAAAGGAACGCTCTTGGATTTCACGCGGCTTTCACTGAAAGCATTGAAAAGCGTTGTTTACCGCTACCGGGAAATGCCTGGGTAATTTTTAGAACAGGCGCAGGTTTACCCTTAAAAAACAGCTGTCCCTACCTCTCAGACCGCGTGTTAAATGAAACGAGAGTAATGAGTAATGGAACAAACAGGAAGAAAAAACAAAAAACCCAGCATCTGACATTCGTTAATTACATCAATGTCCTTCCTGCGCTGTCACCCACAGCTTACGAGTGAAAACGAGGTCATGCGGACCGCATCTGATCTGAGTGCCCTGAACCACATGCCTGTGGTCAATATAGGCTGTCGATTTAAATAGGTCCCATAGTTCGACTCAATGCATGGCATATATTCCACTTATGTCATCATCTGACATTTATTGTAATGTGTCGTGGTCTGAAAATGCTACTGAGTGCTGATTGGCTAAGCAAGAGAAACATATGCAAATGACAAACCTTTTGTACCCTCTTGTATTTCTGGTGAGTATAGATGTGACCTAAAAGTTCTCTTTAATGTGCTAATATATTCAAGAACTGCTCCTTATGTCGTCTGCTCTCAGATTAGTTTCAGGGAAAAGTTTTTTGAAAACTGGAATTACAAAACTGTTACTTTTATTAGAATTTGTGGCGTCAGGCCATGTAATTATAAAGCGCATTAAAATGGCCAGACCAGAGTTTCAGTCGGGGGAAGTGAGCAGCAAGGGTCAGAAAAAGAAATAATAGAGAATTAAAAGAAAAAAGGATTGTTATTCAAACACATAACAGACACAAGGGAGTAAAAAGCATCATAAGTAATGACAGATGAGAGAGATATTGGGTCTTTGCTTTAAAGGAGCTTGAGTCTATTCTTCTTTAAGAATGTGCACTAAAAATCTACAAACAAATAAAGGCTTAAATGCTTTAAGCTGTTTAGATGTGGAAATCATCATTAGCCATTACAGATTTCCTTTCCAGGTTTTCTCACCTCAGGCATCTGCATACAGCTATGTCAGCACCACACGTCTGACACAGCACCAGGTCATTCAAGGTCATTCAAAACATCATCCACCATCTAAATATTTAGAGTTTGGTGAAACAAACTTAATCCATAACTACCTAAACTATAACTATAACTATCTATATCTGCCTGAAAAAGCCTATCCGTTAGCATTCCTGTTTATCTCAATGGTAGCTGCCTGGCCATGTAGCTCCGGAAGTCCATGATCTGATTTTTTCACCTTTGCTTTTGCTAAGTTTCTCCGTCAGAGATTTTAAGCCAATCACTGAAATCATTAAAATATTTATGATTAATATATTACCAGGAATTTGTATTTTGACAGAATAAACTGCTAAGTTTCAATGGCAGCCAGTAGAGGAAGTTGCAGAAAATACATCAACGAAAACTTTTAACCAAGTTTAGAGACTTTTCTGGCAGTGAGGGATAAAGACTAAACGATCAATCCTATGTAATTATGTAAAAGGTTTGTGTTAAATTTAACTCTGGTTACGACATCTGCCACCAGAGGCTAACTGGACTAAGCTAATCAAGCTAACCAGCCAAACCTCGACCCCTTAGAACCTTCTGACACACATTTTTTTTGTCAAATCTGTAAATATAGTAAAAGATAAGCAGCGTTACATAAGCATTTTTACCTTTTTTCTGTATTTCAGAACAGTACCATCTAAACAACGCTGGCTTTGGTTTTGGGACACCCGTCGGATTGCCTCATCCTCAAAGCAACCTCAATATACCGGGCCTCACGCTTAATAAGTACACCTCTCTGAAAGCAGTCGGTAAGACAAGTAACATGCTACTAAGTGTGCAAACACACCATTCATGGACATGGAAACTGTTTCATGTTAAATGCCTTGAACAACAGTCTCTGAGTTTGAGTGACAGAATCAGGGAAGCCCTTTGGTGTAAGAGGGCCATGTTTGGAGCAGTACAACAAGGTTACCCTGTGTCACCTCACGACATCCAAAATAACATTCTGTTGCTGACACGTTTATACAAACATGCACAGCCTCATGTTCATTTTCTTATTTTTCTGTCAAGTTTACACACAGAATCCTCAATACACAAATAGTGTTGCTGATCTGTGGTGACACTTCGGCCTTCAGCCATTGTCATATATTTCTTACCATTATTATGATCAATTTATTACATTTTCAT
>JAZGTJ010008629.1:0-20677 GCA_036877575.1 Botia almorhae
TGCTTGATCCAGTTTTTCTGATATTAACTGCTCCACCTCTGCCTGGCCTTGAAGTTCCCCCTCTGGCAGCCTCTGGGATAGCATCTTAACCAATGCAAGGTTCTGCAACAAATCTCGGAAATATCTCTGTGACCAATTGCAAATAATAAAAGGGTCATAAGTAAGTAATGTAATAGGTCAAGACATTAAGAATTGATGTAGAACATCATTCCTAATTATGTGTTTATTTTACCTAAATAACAAATAATACATGAAACAGATTGATTGACAGTAAACAACTTTACAGCTCTTAAAACATTATTTAACACCAACAGTTCAGTTGCATACCTTGTCTCCACTAAGTTGTCTGTGCAGCTGACTGCAGTCATGTGGGAGTGCATTCTGACTGTGTTGCTGCCGTTCAGAACCCAGTTCCAAGAGACCCCTTAGAAATTTCAGAAGAGTCTCAGAACACCTTTGTAGCTGATTTTTCTGCCCCTCCGACTGCCGACGATCAAATACCATGGTCCAAGTGTCATCCTTACAAAAAAACGTAACATTAGTACATCAATGAAACAAACAAACAATAAAATATTTTGTTTTCAGCAACTTAGTTGCATACCTTCATGCTGAAAAAGTCCTTGATGAGTTTGACTGAATCATAATTCTGAGTTTCTCCAGTCTTTAACATAAACACAAGACTCTCAAACAGATGTTCTTTAGTCTGTGTAGGTGGGAAGTAAAAGTCTCATAGATCAGTATCACTCTCATAGATTCAGCTGTAAAATATGTTTTTGTAACTGTCTTAAACTATTAACTTGGAAAATAACCTTGTATTGTAACCTAAAATTTGATAGATTAAGAAATTGAGTTAGCCCTACAGATTAACTGCAAAACACACATTGAAACAAACTGACTAATATGGTGGGTAATCTAATGGCTTTGTAAGTTTTTGTGCAGGCCTGAAATTTACCTCTGGTAAATTCGTATCCTGGCTTGATTCCTGTGCCTTCAGTCCTTCCTTTAATGTGGTGAGAAGCTGGACCCAACTCTCCTCATCTTCCCCGCTATCTTCAAACTCAAATGTTGTTGCACTGTAGGAAATGCAAAACCAAGCTGGAATCATTTGCTGTGAGTCTCTCCATATATGGCATTTGGTGTCTAAAGTACTTTAGTAATACATAAATACATGTCTCAAAGTGTAATGGAGTGGAACTGCTGCTTACCAAGTATGTTGCTGACGCTGGATATTGCATTTATGAGCAATGACCTCAATTAGATCTCTCTGCTCTTTTATCTCACACTGCATCTGGGGAGAGCATGATGAAGTCATACAATTAAAATATTGGACTTATAGTAATTTGGGGTTTTAATAGTTCTCTCTTGGAATAAATGTGAGACTTCACACAGAATTACCAATGTTGTTTCTTCTTGTGGCACAGATTTGGTATCTTGTGAAGTAAGCACAGTGGAAAGAATTGTGGAGTCTAGCACTTTTGTCCTTAGATCAGCTGAGATGCTTCCAGGTGGGGTTTGGTCACCATCAGTAATATGTAATGCTTCTTCTCTGTCAGATAAATGTGGAACTGAGTCTTCTTCATGGAGTGGAAGTTTCAATTGATCACTTACTGTTTCCATGGTTTTAGATCCTTTGATAACATCCACAGATTCTTTGGTCAATTCACTGGTTTTAATAATTGTATTTTTTGAGTCTATTCCAGGCTTCTCGAGTACTTCTGCAGTTACATTGGTAACTGGCTTGTTCTTATTTTCATCAGTGCTTGAAACAATGTCTTTATTTGCTACATTAGGCCCGAGGAAACTTTGGTTTGTAAACACCTGGAGCGTTCGAGCAGCAGAACAGGTGGTCTTTTCAGTAATTGATCTGCTGTCTGTGACAGATATTTCAGAGAGTGGAGGATCCGAAACACAATGTCCTGAGTTAGATTCCTGTAATACTGGATTATGCTGGGCAGCAGCCAAATCTATCCTCTTCACATCTTCTGGAAAATATTTCTGAACACAGAAATGAGAAATATTCAGTTGAAAAACTATACCCATTGCTTTTGGCAAAAGATCAAACTCTTGACTTAAATGCTACTTTAATAGAAGGCTCCCCCCTTTCCACAGGGTGCTGATTTTAAAGTCAGTCCCCAACAGGGAACCATGCTGTGTATTTCCACTGCAGAAAAGACAGTTCTGGGCCTTTGGGGTTTGTCCTTACAATACAATTTTTCTTTACTGCCATACAATACGTGTGAATGATTTTTTTTATTCATTTACATTAAAAGAAAATGGTAAACACTATAAATTAAATTAGGAAGTTAAAATACATTCTAAATAATCTTGTAAATAAAGACTATGATATGTATATATGGGTAGTTTATGTAGTAAAGAAGTCAGTTATATCATCAGGTTTTTAAGTCAGTGGAAACACAGGCCAGATCCAAGAGAGGTTTGCAGTTCCCCTAGTTACATGTTTCATAGCATTGCTTTATTGGAAAAGAGACAAAGTCAAGCAATTCTGTGGGGTTCAGTCTTACCTTGGTGACACACTTTGTTTCATTCTCAGATTCCCCTTTTGTCTTCTCATCTGGGTCCTGATACAGAGATAGAAAAAATAAAGCTAATATTTGTTGAAAAATAAAAACGTAAGTGGTAAATACATAAAATGTAGGAGAAAAATGTAGTTAGCTGGATGTTATTGCAAAATAATCCCTGAAAGTGTTTTGTATGATCCTAAAGGGGTTAATGTTGTGATAATGACCGGCAGATTATACTTTATTACACTTATTACACTGCTTTACCTCTGGAACGCTGCATGTGAGAGTTCCGGAAGATGAAGACTGACTGCCTGCATCTTCATCGTCATTGTAGGAGCCTTCAATGGAACCCTGCTCAACAGGTTTAAGTATATGTAAGGATAATTATTCCCTTGGCTCTTAGGAATGAACCAGAACTAAACTGACAATCTGAATATATCTGACTATTTATATTTTTTATTTATGTATATTGGACATGTGAGATGTATTATTTGTGTTGAACAATTTAATTACCATATCTCCAGGGTAGAGGTGTGAGAAAGTAAATGCCGTAGTTTGGTCAGAAGAGGGGATCACTTCAACTGGTTGACCAATAGAGGCCTGGGGAAAGATAGCACAAGTTATAATAATCCTTTGATATCTTAAAAATGTAAGGAAAATGTCAATATATGACAGAAAATTGTACTCATCAAATTATTTTATGAAGTCTATAATCTTTCAAAGACAATAATCTTTTAAATGCACACCTTCAAAGTCATATAAAAATAATCAGATACCATAACACTATCATAACTAGCCTTGGCTAATGTTGGTAGTTATTTATTTAAAAAAAATAAATGTTGCAGTTATGTTCTGTAATTTTTCTCTAGCCTACACCTCCAAGAAGGTATGTGTTTGCTCCAATACATAAAGTAATTTTTACCGACAAACCATACAGAGCCTTGACAGCACTTCGATTTTAACCACAAACATATCATCCCTCTAAGTCAGCTTTCAAACTCAAGGATACAGAGGTCAAGCACTTCTCACAGACACTACAAAGACTACAAATTGACTGCATTTTCATAAGACGGACTAATATTTTGCTCTAACCAGATAGACCCGAAGGTCATGTTCAATTGTAAACCCATCTCAAAACAAGCATGTTTCCACTAACTTGAGAGTCAAATGACGCAACTGTTTACTTTACTACATAACCTGTTCACAAAAACATATCACAGTTTTATTACAGTGTTAAATTATTTACATAAATATTCTAGGTCCTAGAATGAAATATAGCACTGCTGCACCATTGTTGCAAATTTGACAAACTTTGACTATTTTAAAACTGCTTCTTAAGACTTAAATAAGATGAAATCCTGGTCAATAAACAGAAAGGTTTAGGCACACTGGTAGAATGACGCACCCTCAGCTCTGTGCTTTGCTCCACACTGAGCTGCTGTAGCTCCTGGATGGGTTGCCGGAGTTCTTGGGCCCATTGGAAAGCTGTGAGAGTTTGTTCTGCTCCTGGAGGAAGCCCCAGGCCTGGTCTACAGCTCTCAATCTCATCAATGGTTCTCTTCATGGACTGGATATTAGCCAGAATGACCTGTCAGAAAACAGAAACAAGTATATCAACAAATATAAACAAGTATATCAAATCATCGCTGTTGGGCAGAAACCTTGTATGTCCAAAACCACTACTTTCAGGAAATGGAAAAAACTTTGTATTTTTTAAATAATGAAACACCCTGTTGTCAAAGTTGATATTGTGATATTACATATGGTCAGGCATGTGAGTCTGACATGTGTCATTATAATATTAACATTTTACCAAATTCAAGCTCATATGGAGTTATGAGATTTTGAATGTCGGACGTGTTTTATTCGTCATTAGAATGTCTGCATCTGAGGCAGAAAGCATTGCATTACAACTTACAGGTTATAAAATTTATAGCAACTATGTAGGCATTTTTTTCTGTCATTTGGCCAAAATTTAATGTTATTAAAGATAAAATGCTACTGCAAAACTGCAAACAAGCAGCGAAAATGTGTCCGCCAGTTCATTCACAATATAGGTGGGACAGCGATATAAGGTTTTGCTGACAGTTTGAGGATCCAGTGAAGTTACTTTTTTAAATACTTTTCATTAGTTAAATATTTGCAAAACCCACATACAGAATTAAAGGCTGACCAAAAGTAATGATTTATGAAAAGATGAAATTGACAAAATATGGAGATGCGAAGATTTTTCCTGACAGCAACAAAATATATAAGATAACTAACTGAAATGCAATCTGATCATGCAACCAGACAGATATGTACTTCTCTGTTCTGAAGATGCTCCTCAGGAGATATGTTCTCTGTATCAGTGGTAGAAAGGATTGTTCTGATTTTTGTCAGATTCTTTTCCATCGTCTTTACCTCTGCTTCAATGGCATCCATCTCCTACACAAGTAAGGACAGATTTATTTAACCTATTTATTCTGTATATATATTTTACAAAAATAATCAAGCAGTAAATAAATAAATGTTCAATTTCTCACAGCTGCAAGGTGCTGAAGGTGAGAAAGAGGGTGTAGAACGCTTTGCTGCATGTGTGTGATATTCTGAATAGCCAGGTGAAGATGCTGTTCTTGAGAGCTAGTGTCACACACTGGACTGATCTCCTGTAGGGCGGGCTGGAAAGTTTCTAGAGATGCTCTGTATCCTTCTGATTCATCCAGCATCATCTACACACATCAACAAAGACCTATAAAGAAACATGCTAATGCAAACACAATGACTAGTGTCCTATTATAATCTATATTAGACAGCAACTGACCCCTAGAAACTAGAAAGTCACATCTTAGAAACATCTCAGACCAATCCCACCCTGGCAACATTTTCCAATATTGAAATACTTTTTCATTGAAATAGTCTTTACAGGTGGACTTAGAATATCCTTTAAAAAAATTTTTATATTTAAGCAAAAACAAGTGTGAATAGCTTTTTTGTGAGGCATTGACCTGACCTTGAGGGAGTTGACGTGGCCATGGAGGCATTTTGCAGTTGTATAGGTCCTTGGGGCAACCAACCAAGATTGGGCCTCTCTTAACCAGCAGGTAGAGCTACTGAGTAAACCATCAAACTCCTGCAGACAGGCAGGGATCTAACAGAAAAAAAACATTTTTTTATCCAGGGTTTAACAGGTTAGCATTGTTTTATTAGCCCATGCCCATGGATGTTGTACCTCTCTCCATTTCATTTTTCTTTACAATGGTAAACTAGGCATATATTAGTAGCATTATGTGTTGGCTTAGGTTGTAAAACAAAGGTTATAGGACATATCTTACTTTGCTGATAAGTGCAGTCCTGTGCTCTGCCTGCTTGGCTGTGGTCTGGTAGAGCTGCAGTGGCTCTGTGAGCTGGTCCATAAGAACATGTGCTCTCTCAGGCTGCTCCTCAGCCAGCTCCTGAACCTCAGCTTCCAGCGTAGCTATCCGTGTGTGCCACTGATCAAGCTCATCCCATATACGCTGTACACAAATAATAACAACAGATTTCTATGAGTAGACACCATATTGATTTTACATTACATAAAGTGACAGAGGAACAGCCTGTTATACTCACAGGTCATGTATAATTTTATGTTTTGAGGACTGAACAGTCCACAAATAGATATACCACAGTATGATATTATAAATGAACCCCATCCAGGGCTGTAATTTAAATTCACAGGACTAAAGTTCTTTGGGAGTAGATAACAAAAGTGGGCCCTGTGACAACAGCCATACTTATTCTTTATAGCCTTGTTTATATTTACTACAAATTAATGATGGCCTCTACTCTGATTAAATTCTACATAATACTTCATATAAAATACAGGAGTGTAAGAAAAACCAATAAGTTGTACCTTTTGTGTATGTTCAGCCTGAGAGAAAGTTGGGCTCTTTTCCTGCAGCAGGGCCTGCAGACAATTCAACCCCACAGTTACCTCTCTCACCTGCTCACCCATTTTGTGGAGAGGACCACTTGTTTCCATAACTATGCCCAACTGAAACAAATAAAAATTTATTTAGCTTTGTGTGATTTTTTTTATTACATGCATTTATTGTAAATGGCACTCAAACTAGATCATTTAGCCAATCGATAGCCAAGCAGTAAAAAAATGAAAAAAACCAAACCTTTTCTTTAGCCTCCTGGAAGGAAAGAGTGAGGTCTTCCTGTAAAGTCTGAATCTCTGAAGGCAAGCAATTCCATTTCTTCTGCACTCTTTCCATGACATCCTCCAGTCTAGCTTTCTGTGAGGCCAATTCCACTTTAACCTCCTACAGCGGGATACAAGATAAATACAATATCAACATCAATCACTTCAAAAATCGGCAGAGTGTTTAAACAGACTCTAAAGCACAAACCTGCAGGTGTTCAGCAGCTGACTCAGACTGTAAAATAGTCAAAAGGGAAAGAACATTCTGCTGAATGGTACCCATTTCTTCCTGGACATGACCCAACTCCTTGATCTCAAAAAGCACCTTCTGACGGATGTTACTGTTCTGATCTCTGATACTATGTAGGACAGTAAATATGTTAATCTTTATTCTGGTGTTAATCTTGATTCTGGTTTTAACAAAATTTTAAGGACTAATTTCTTAGAACTAAGCAGCATTTACATGTGTACAGTATATATACCTTTTGCAGTGACCCTGCACAGACTGCAAGTCCACACAGATTTGAGGAGACATTTTCAGCTGCTGCAAATTTAAGACCCCAAGCAATCGTTCCATGTGGTGTTGTAGAGAGACCAGAATATGATGCTCCTGTTCAATCCTATCTTGAAGGTGCTCTGTGAGGCTAAGAACATCCTCAAGCTCCACCAGGGATCCCAACACCACAGATAAATCAGGGAGATCATTTTGCACTCTGTCAAGACCTTCTTTTGATTTACTAAGCTGCAATACCAAAAATAAACACAAATGAATTACCAACCAGTTTCTATTTGACGAGGACATAACATTTTAAACATGCTGAAAAGAAGTAAACATGGTTATAATTATCTTTACTTACACGTGTTAACAAGCCCCTCCACTCGACTTCCCTATGAGATGCACTAGCTTTGAGTGATTCCACTTTGCACTGCAGCACAGCCCAAAACCTCCACAGATGTCCCAGGATTAGATCAGCATTGCAGCGTTGACTTGGGCAGCTTTCCTTTAACTCCTCCAGCTTTTCAGCGACGTTCTTCAGTTCTGTCTGGAGCCCCTGTAGATGAAGATATTTACACAGTTATACAAAGGTAACATGAACATAACATCATATGTACATATATATATATATGTACACCCCAAAATGTTTCGATTTAATGTTATATTTTTAGGCTACCTTTACAATAATTAAATTGCATTTAATTGGACCACAAATCCTTCAAAAAAGCTTCAATCAACTTTTTAACATCTATAAATAAAAACAAAATTTTAACAAAAGGCATGACAAATAAAATTTAATTTAAGTTAATTCTTCCACACAGATAGAAAAATGGCACTAAATGGCAACACACCTTTACTTTCAGCTGTTGGTCCTTGCAGGTGTCTAAATTAGTCAGTTTTTGGGTTAAGCATTTTGAGATTTCAGAATCAATGTTTTTGAGAAGTTGATTAATTTCATCATGGCGACTTCTGTGCACAATTTGGTCTCTCGTGCACCTAAATTGAAAAGGAAAAATTTAAATAAAGCTAAATAAAGCTCTAATACATTTAATTTAACCAATTTAATTTATTCCATTCCATTGAATTAATAGTTTTAGAGCATGTTTTCAGGAAAAAATGTTATAAGTACTGCACATATGGCAGGCATTTACGAAGAATTTAAGAAAATGCTTGATTACGTGTTAATGTATTCCCTTATCTTTCACTTGGTCAACAATTTAATGTCTCCATACAAAAACAATTAAAAATTTAATTTGATATGAGTGTGTCATAAACACAAAATTGACATTAATAACAATAGTATTCTGAATGCAACATTGTAAATCTTTTGTGCAGGGTACCAGGGTTTGAAAGAACAACATGATTATTAAATTATTATCTTTTATCGATATACATTTTCCATGATCTATTATTACATTTTAGAGTAACCTTTGAGTAAAACTTACCATTGTAAAGCCTGGAGTCTGAGTTGAGCATAAGCCTTTAATTTGGCATCTTGCACTAGAAGGTGACTTAAAATCTGGATATGAATTTGCTCAGTTAGAGGTACGGAGAGACATGTGTGCTGGGGTATAGAAGCACCAACTTCAGCTAAGTGGGCCTGAAAACCCTCATGCAAACTAGTAAGAGTCTCTTGAGTATGGCGCTGCTCTTCTTTGAAACTTTTGAAGCTGAAAGAGGGCATCATGAGGTTATATTCAATCTGCTGGCAAAAACTCACTGCACTCTGAATGGCCCAGCGGTAATGCTTCAGCACCTCCCGAGCCTGAAGCAGCTTGTTCTACATAACCAAACACAAATGATAAGAATTTTCTTAAACAATATTCATTTAAACAATTTCATAGTATAAAACATATTGCTGCATCTACTTTGCAACAATTGGCACTTTATTTCTAATCAACAAAGCTGTCTAGTCTATTAAAATGTGATGTTATAGACAACTTTGCTGACAATAAGAGTTTTTTAGTTTTGTCTCATAAACATGGTGTAAGTGGTTGTAACATACGGCATAATGTAGATGACAAGAAGCTTACCATATGCATATTGCAATCGTTTAGAGTTTCCTGGCCAAGATCAATGGTTTTCTTGTTGTTTTCAGTTTCAACTCCTTTTCTGCAGCTTGCCAACATGTTAAGGGCAGATTCAACCGTCTTTACCAGTGTCCAGTACTTTCGTAGCTCTGCATCGATGGCTTGAATATCTGGCTCCAAGATGGTCTCCTTCAGCTTCTGTCTGACACAGCTCAGGAGGTCAGTAAATGCACCAAGTTCTGTGTGCCTGCTGAGACCCTCCATCAGAATGCACCCTAGGGCTTTAGCCTCATTGCTGGCTGTGAACTCCCAAGAAGCTAACTGCTCAAAGGTCCAACGAATGTTTTGCCTTTCTGCTGTTAGCAGGGATGGATAGAGATCTTTTGAAATGCCTTCTAGGTGGTCAGCAGCCTCTTGGCATGTCATTTTTACCAGAGGGAGCTCTACCAGAAGAGTCTGACAAAAATGTAGCCTTGTGTCAGCTGCTACACTTGAGTCTACAATCAGTGCCAAGCTTTTCTTTACTGTCTGTCTGGAATTCTCCATATGCTGCCTTAAATTAAGGTACTCGTTTTGCTTAATAGCTTGCTGGCCCAGCAGATGTATTCTGTTCTGTAAGTCTAGTATTGTGTGAAGCATCTCATTTCTCCAATGTTCTGTGCAGTATGAAATTTGCTGTACCTTACACAGAAGCTCCATAAGCATGTGCTTTACAGGCTCAATGGCCAAAAGTGAGTTTCTTGTTATTGGATACTGTTGTCTCATGATGTCAGCATTTATCTGTCTTAAGCTCTTCTGAATAATGTTTTGTTCTTTAGCTAAGGATTCATGAGCATGAAGCAGCTCTTTAAGCACCCAGTGTGAGGCCCTTTTACGGTTCACAACCTTAGAAACTTCTTCTTGTAAGTCTGTAAGTCTGTCAACAAGATGAAAACTTTCATGTACACACAGGCCAAGATTTATGTTCTTAGTTTCATCCGACAGAGTTTGTAGGTTATTTGCTTGTCTCTCAGCTTCCTTTAAAGCCTCTGTACAAATCTGAAGCCTGACCCTCAATTCAGGAAAAGTAGTTTTAAGTTCAGAAGCGATGGATTTACCAGACTCCTTCTCCAACAAAGAGGTTAGCCATGAGCTGCTGTCAGTGATCTGTTTCCAAAGCCTTTCTCTAACATGTAACATTCTGTTCATTTCTTCAACCGCACAGTTAGTCATCTCTAGAAGCTTAGTGTACAACTCTTCCAAAAAACTAAGTGTGGGTGACATGGTTATGGAATCTGCTTCACTAAGCCCTGTTACTTCTTGTCTTATCACTTTTAAAACAGTCGCCAGCCGAGCCTGCTTTACAGATATTTCCAACTGCAATTTCTTCATGTGGTTGACCTGGTGATTTGCTTCTTCAGGAAACAGAGACAAATTCCTACTCGTGCTGATTTTGTTCTCAGTCTGTTTAGCCCATGTAAAGTAATTTATTATAATCCTTATGATGGGTGAAAAATCACTGACATTTGAGGTGTGACAACTGAGCTTATCCTGAGCAATAGCAAGTTGAGAATTCAGACCCTGCATGGCGTCCTCCACGTCTGCAAGCTCTTTCTTTCCCAGTAAACTTAAGGAAAGAGACTGAGAAATTTTACAAAGGTGCAGGTAATGCTCCCTTAACATTGCTAGGTCTGCAGTTTTGATAACCTGTTGTAGTGCATTTTGAGACTGTCCCTGAGAGGGGTACGAAAAAGAGATTGACTTTTCCAGGAGCTCCACTTTATGTTGCAGGTCTTTGGTGTCTTGTAACAGTGCTAAAACTTCAGTTGTGCAAATGTTAGCCTTCCACAGACTCCTGGAAGCAGCTCCTTCCAGAGTCTGCCATCTCTCCTGCAAGATCCTAACAGGTTCAAGGCAGGGTACAGGTCCCTCTGCCTCACCTAGATAGCCAGAGATCTGGCAGCATGTCTGTAGGAGCTCTTCAAGCATGCCTTTCTTCATATGGATGCTCTTCAAAAATATACTCAGCTTTTCTGCTTTCAGGGTGCTGCTTTCAATAAAATCCCTTTTGGTGAGAAAATTATAATTACTTTAAAATGTAACTATAATTTTAATTACAGACATTAAATATCACAGAAATCACAGATAGACAGCAAAAACAAAAAACACATTCTATTACACATTTACTTACTTTCGTATTACATCATAAACATGTGAGAAATTTACACATATGAAATTTAGACACACTGAAACTTCAACGATACTCACTGTGACAATGTGCTCAGCTCTGTCTCTAGGGTGTGCAGTGTATCGGTGAGAGCCTGTTTTTGCTGGTGGTACTGTATAACCTGCTGGAGCTGTGCCTTTTTAAACTCTGCCATAGTAGAAGCATGTAGCAATACTGCATTGTTTCCCCTATCCATGCTTTGCTCAGGTTGTGTAGAGGGCCCCCCGCTAGCTTCATAATGAGGAAGCCTGGCTACCTGCTCCAGAACACACTTCTGGCAGGTCTAAAACACAGAGAGAGACACCATGTCAAAATGTATTAATATTTGTTAATGTTTATTTAAATGGATATAGTTTGAATGTTGAATTTGTGAGTTATAATCTAAATCGCATTGCCTGACTGAACACCATGGCTCAATAATGGGTACTAAACTATATCAACATGAAGTTAAAGTTTTTAAAGAAAAACTTGAAAACATCATGCTTGATGCTATGGGGAACAGGCTTCAGGCGTGCCTGAGTCTGAACACGTGTAAAACCAGGCCTATTTATAAGCAAGTTCAAGGTCATGTGACCGTGGAGACGAGACGGCTCTAATGCTCAAAAGTCACACAAGGTCATAGACCTCGTAGGCCAGGGTAATAGCATCTGTGATCCAGTCAGATGGGCACTGTTTCATGACTGCATTATCTTGGTTGCGGCCACCAATACAGACCAAGAGCTGAGAGGTCTCACGCCACTGGCCTGAATGGTGGACATAGATTCTAAATGCTCTAACTGGACACAACAAATGAAGCCTCTCCTGCTCCAGTGAATTAAAATGTGGAGGACAGAGGGCTTGGAGTTGACCAGCCACAGCAACCATCTTGGGGATATAATCTGGTCTAGAGTGCAAAATGGTTATAACAAAGCCAGGGGCAGAAGGAACAGTGTGTTGACTCTTTAGAGGCAAACAAATCCACTTCATTGGATGGAGGGAGCCTCCATTCCCTGGGCCTCAGCCTCTACCTTGGCAGGATATCTGCTCCCAGATTTGCATGCCCTGTTATATACATCGTTCTAACAGAAAGCAGCCTGGTGACAGAATCACATTGGCCAATGCCACCATGAGTCCTAACAGCCTCTGAATCTGGAAGACTGTCATTTGGAGCCAGACTGAATCTGGAGGACGAATGTCGGCCTACCTGAAGGCTTCCCACAGCAGCAAGAATCAACTCTACACATGCAGGAGACCATTCTGCCTGCATCAAAATGTACTCCCAAATTACCCCTAGAAAAGCATGAGCTCATCTTCCATCTTAGAAGAAACCACGAAGCAGGCTTCTGAAGCTGGCATGTGCTTATTTTATTCGGTAGGGGGCGTGAGAGAAAAAGGCGAGGCCCGTCTCTCGCTGCTATTCTGCCAAATAGAGCTGAGAGCCCCATGAGGAAAGCCTTTGCTCTGCTTCAGCAGAAGCAAGACCAAAACCGCATCATATGTAATGCGTAAACAAAACACTGTCACAGCACTGAATGATTTTTGTTTAGATGATTTTTTTGAACATGTTGTTATTTTGCATTATTGTAATTTTAACTAAAAATCTAATACATTTTAACTACAAATTACATAAGTTTAACAATTTGAATGACCTATTCATGTTAATACATGAATATGTTAACAATGATGTGCTGTTAATATTATATTAATATATGTCATGTTATTTTATAAATAAATATACAGTATATTGTATTTGTATTTTTTGGTGCCTGTTACCAAAGGCTCAGTTAAACATGAAAATAATCTCAGGAAAATCCACTGGCTGTAAATTATGGTTTCCCATTTGTGGAATTTTCATTTACATAAATGTATTTACCACACTGAATCCAAATGGCGTGTTTACCTAATCAGATTTCAAAGTTGCTTAGAGAAATCTAGTTAATAACAGAGGTAAAGGTGAGACATTATGTAAAGAAAAAGAGTTATAGATTAACATTATAACATTATAAGGTGTATTATTAATATTAATAAATATGAGTCAAGTGTACGTTACAAACAGTGAGGGACTGTTAACAGCAGTGGGGGACTGTTTACCAACAACTGTAAATCTTATGACTAATCACATATTTCAGTGTGAAAAGCTGCTTGGTGGTTTTGGATAAAACCTGTGCAATGATGGAATTAATGGTACCTCAGCTTCTTCCAGCTGGCGAGTCATATGTGTAATGCTGAGTTGGGCTGGTTGGTACCGGCATCTAAAGGCCTGCAGGACAGTCCATGCTAGACTGACCTCTGTCTCAGTAAGTAAGGAGTTTTGAAACCAGACAGTCCCACTTGACCTAGGTTCCTTTCAAAATAGAATAAAAATTTTAGTTTAAACAGAAACTTAAAACACAGGCAGAGAAAACAATATAACAACTGCAATTAAAAGCATCACAGAGCACAGGAAATCTCGAGAACTTCCTTCCTGTGCAATTTCCTCTCTAAAGACTTTAGGGTAAACATGGCCATCGAGTTAAAGACAGATCAAAGACATACTGCATTATCTGATAACAGACTTCTCATAAGTATCCTTATACTTAAGTACAATAACGCATTTTGTTTTAATCTTCTAATATATACAAAAATACAATCTGTATAATTCAGGAGGGTTCAGTACATTTATCTGGTTTAAAAGCCTGTTTACTGCACATAGGTTGCGCCAGTTGTTGTTGCACATTGAATATTAGATAAACATGCATTCACAAACTTACCTCAGAAACATTACGAGTTAGTATGAGCAGATGAACATTAGTGAGAGTGTCCCTTAAAGTGGCCCACACATGTGTCCCTGAAGGGCGCTCTCCACCTCTTGCCTTATGCTCAGCATCTGCTTCTGATCCTGTTTTTCTGGATGATTTGTGCCTGCCAGATCGATTTAAATCAGCTATTTGCATTTCTTCTTCGTTCTACAAAAAGAGGCAAATAGATTCATTTATATGTAAGTGCAAAAGTTTAACAAGACATCTGCTCTCAGAGCTCGATTCAAAACAACTCTGCTTTCAGTTTTGTTAAATCACAGTTTCACAGGAAAAAAAGAAAAGTTGCACTATTGGGAATTGAGTTGTCCTCTTTAGGTGTGGTGTGCCCTTAGGACCACAACAAACCCAACAGAAGCAGTGTTGCAGAAAGTACTACCAACATAGTGTGTCTGGTATATGGAAGCACTTTTTTTGATAATTACCAAGTTACCAAGACACAGGTTATCAGGGTAAGTGTACTAGAAGTCCAACACATGTTAGTAGGTGTAATTTATACAGTAAGATTATATAGTAAGTCAGTCACTCAAAAAACAAATCAGAAAATACAGCTGCAAACAGCAATTACAGGGTCAAGCCCACTGGGGTTACAAAGGGAAATATTTGTGGACATCACTGATGATGTGTTTAGAAAAATTGGCTCAAAAACATAAGTTAAACCACCTACAGCAATATAAAATCACTGTTTTGACCAATTGGTGGTGCTGTCACCAAATTGTTATGAGACAGTCAGGATGTGATCACAAAAACGCAAAGTTTCACGTCATTACGGCAAAGCATTGTTTAGACACTGCCTAAAATCATTTTTAGCATCTTGCCATCTAATATCTTGATGCGTTAATTGATAACCATTTGATCAATTAAAATAATTTTAATAATGTTTTGTCAAGAGTGTCCCTAGCTGATGTACGCAACATTTTGTGCAAATCAGACGTATAACCTAGGAGAAGTTTGGAAAAGGTTTTCAAAATAACTGAAAATGGCGGACAGGAATTACAGTATGACATATGACATATTTGGCATTGTAGCACTTGACATAAGTCATGGAATCTAAAAACATCTAAAAAAGGAATCTAAAAAAGTGTCATGACATTAAGGCAAATTATTCAAAACACAAGCAATTTTGTAAATTTTGTTATAACATTTGACCACTATGGGGCGCTGGCTCCAAACTTTAAGTACCCTCAGACAATGAGAATAATGAACCATACCAAGTTTCAGTTGCGTACGTAAGATATTGCATTTTAGGACAACATTTAAAATGGCCAATGACCAAAATGTCAAACCAAGGAATACTGGATATTGTTTGACTCGGCATGCCTCAAATAATCTAAAGAGACCACCCTCATGATTTAGGCTAAAGTTTTCAGGTTTTTATATATCTGCACCAGTAGGTGGTGCTTTTACAAAACTGTGCATGCTCTCTCAGGTTAAGCCTGTGATGACATGAACCAACGTTCATGTCAATATACAAAAGTTTGTTCCCAAGGACAGCATCATGTTTATTTTTACATGCTCATTGTAAAATTCTAAAAAAAACCTCTAGCGCCACCAACATTTCAACAGTTCAGTTAAATTTCAGTTATGTTCAGTTCATGTTTATGGTTACAACTTTTGACCTAGAAATTTTTTTTCCTGTCATTCCTTGGCTCATGCCGATTCCAATGTACCTCTATGGCGTCATTTTGAATTGTTTTAAAAAACTACTTTTTTGAATCCATCCTAAGGCATTTGTCTGATTTGCAAGAAATTTGGAATGTAGCATCTAGAGACACCCAAGACAAAAAGTTATGGAATTCGTGATGGTTGATCTTACCATTCTCGTATACCACATTGACAACAAGCAACGACAACATGTTCTGTCACAAAACTTGGTATGAGTCATCACAGGCAAGACCACAGGATGCATGCACAGTTTTGTCACAGCACCACCTACTGGTCCAGAGATGTGGAATTGCTATTTTTGACTTTTGAATACTTTGTCCTAAAATCATGATGATGATCTCCTTAGATTCCTTAAGGCATGCTATATCAAACAATATTTAATGTTCCGGCCATTTTGGGTGTCAGCCATTTGGAATTTTGTCCTAAAATGCAGTTTCCTACAAATGCCATTGTGTATCATTACAAAACTTGGTATGGTTCTTCCTTGCTATAGTCTTTATAGTCACCATGTTTGGGCTTGGAGACACCTAGTGGCAAGCATATGAAATGGAAATCCAGCTGTATCTTTACAAAACTTTGTGTGTTGACTTGAAACATCCTGTAGTCCCATACAAATTAGGTGGAAGTGCCACCTATTGGTCAAAAGTTACCTATTGGTCAAAAATTGTTTTATTTTCCTCCTGACCAGTGAAGTGGTATCAGTAATGTGCATTCCCAGGAATTTTGTGTTTCTTACTGACTCCACAGTGCTGCCATTGATTGTGATTGGGTTATTAACCATATGCTTCCTCCTGAAGTCAACAGTTATCACTTTTCTCTTGTTCAAAATTCAGTGACAGGTTGTTGTTGCCACACTAGAGGATGAGCTGGTTAACTTCCTGCATGTAGGCTGAGTCATCATCATCGCTGATAAGGGCCAACACCGTTAATTAATGATGTGGTTCAAGTTCCATCTGGCAACAGTTGTGGGTCAACAGCTTGAACAGCAGTGTGTTTTGGTGTTTGGTGAACAGCAGTGTGCCCCCAGTGTTTAGGGACAATAGTTGCTCCCAACCTCTACTGTCTGGGGTTTGTCAGTGAGAATGTCCAATATCCTGATGTCTAGCAGTCCAAGTTTTCCCACAAGTGCTGGGTGGTGATTGTGTTAAAGACAGTGGCCTATGTGCTGGAATATACATCAGCATAACAGAGAAATGGTCCTAGGTTCCAAGGTGGGGGTGGGGGCTGTCCTAAATACCTGTTTAATGTTGATTTGTAAACCTGGGGTAACGTGTTTTTTCCCTGGTTGCAAAGTCCACATGTTAATAAAAATGTTATAGGACTGTCCTCAGGTTGGCCTGATTAAAGTCCCCAGCGATGATATAAACACAGTACGAATTAGTGTTGTGCATCACACTGACAGTCTGATACAGTGATGAAAGTCCATATTTTGTATTTGCGCTAGCCGGATAGTTGTGAATTCTCTTGGCAAGTAATATGGTTGATTTTTAGGTATCACAAACTCTATATCTTCTGAACAGTAAATTGAAACAATTTCAGTGTTGTTGCACCAGTTATTTGTTCATGCAAATACACACTCACCCTTTATTTATTATACCAGATTTACTGCTAAGAGCATGACCGAATTTAGCTGATACATTTTTTTTATTTGTCAGTAAAGATGAGTCTCTTAGCTGTGTTGAGTGGTTAGATCCAGTCATAAATAATCCATTTTGTTTTTCAGAGAGTAGATGTTAGCAAGTGAAGTAGATGAAAGCGCATGTTTGTAGGGGTTAGCCTTTAGCCTGGTGCTGATCCCCACACAAGTGCCTCGCTTGCATTGTCCCTTACATCGAGTGCGTCACACTCTGCGTCGGTCAATCAGTCTGCTGCTGTGCAGGCCTCTGGGTCTTGTCAGCATACAATGACGAGCTCACAGAGCATTTTTTGGTTCCAAAGCCAGTAAAATGTTGGATAAGTTGCTTGACAAGTTGGATGTGCAAAGACTGTTGGAATAGACAGTACCAGAGCTGGAGTAGCCATAATTCATCCCATCGCAGATCCATGAATGAGGGGTCAAATAGTCCAGTTTACTGAGGACAGGTGTGCTATGACTTTTATAAGAGTTTGGGTGTGCAATGTTGTTTAAGTCTATGAAAAAGTGGGTGAAAAATTCTATAGACTTAACATTGGGCTGAATTTTGTGACATCATAGCTCCACATAAGAATATCGTAGAGATTTGGAGGTAAGCTTATATCACTCAGCTTTGCAAGCATCAACAAATAGTGACATTACAACATCATAGCCATTCCCTAGCAACCAGTTATGGTACTCCAGCAACCACCCCATAGACTTCTTTTGAAAAATCCCATAGATTTAACATTGGGCAGATCTTTGTGATGTCATAGCTCTGCATTAGGATGTCATGTCATAGAGGCTTGGGGGTGGGCTTAAATTGCTCAGCTTAGCCACATATTAGCAACCAGTTACAGTGCGCTTACCATAGCAACTGCATAAAAACACCCTAGCAACATTCCCGGGGGCTTTAGCAACCACATTGCAACACATGTATCAAGTTTTAAGTCAATACACAAAAGTTTTGCGAAGATACAGCTTCATATCCATTTTGTGTACTGTAAAATTTATTGACGTGGTATACAAGAACGGGTGGATGTATAAAAAAAATTTAATAACTTTCTGTCATCATTGTCTCTGTGTCTCCATGCTATGTACCACATTTTGTGCAAATCGCTCTGGAGGAGTTTAAAAAAGTAGGTTTTTGGAAAATTCAAAATGGCAGAAAAGTTTCATTAGACAGACAGACAGAGATGACGGCACAGTGCAATGGAATCAGCATGAGCCAAGAATTCAAAGGAAAATTTTTGAATTTGATTTCTAGGACTTACAAGTCAAAAGTTATGAGCATAAACATGAGTGAAATTTTGGACAGTTGGCAGCACTACAGAGTTTAAGGTAGAGGCATCCAGTAACATTTCGGACTGTCCTCTGTGTGCCAAATTTCACAGCTTTTTACTATACAGTTATATGGGCTGCCATAGACTCAAGAGCGGGAAAAAGAAGAAAACTAACAGATACTTTGCCCCAGGGGCGCCGCTAAGGGGGGAAAGTTAGGACAATACTAAGGGCCCACGCCCTTTAGGGGCCCCCAGAGATATGCTTTATTAGTAATAACACTACTAGGGGGGCCCAACCTCATATTTTGTCATAGGGCCCAAAATTGCGAGCGGCGCCCCTGCTTTGCCCCTTCAGGGCTTGACCCCTAATAATGCAACAAAAATCAATCACACATGCATTTAAACTTTTGTGTCAAAAAATCATTGTGTTATTCAAGTAATAAAAAACAATCTTACCTGGAACCTATTATTTGATTTTTCAGTCCTCTGTACTTCAGTTTCAATGCTCAGTTTTGACTCTGATATGAGTGTTGTAGAAATTTCTGTTGTATACTCAGATCTCCCAAAAGATGAAACATTTGTTGGCATTGATTTTGACACCTTACTAGGTGTTGACTGTACAGATTCCACAGATTTTAAATGGACACCTTTAGAACCTGAGGCATTAATATGGGCAGCTCTATCAAGAACTTCATTCTTTGATTGTAAGAGATTCATGGTGTCTTTCTGTACAATGCCTATTGCTCCTGGAATTTTGCATTCTGTTTTTGATGTATCTGTATCTATGTCATCTCCAGTGTGGATATCCATTTGGCTTGATGTGTTTGTATTTATGCTTGTATGTTGGCCTTCTACAATCAGCTGACGTGGCTTCATATTTTCATTTTTTTCACTGTCAATCTCCATGACATCAGCTGTTTTTAGCTGGGTAAGTGTACTTTGTCTCTGCCCAGGCTGCATTGATTCTACACATGTAATTATTTCTTCCTGAGCTTCTATGTTATTGCTTGATTCTGAGATTTTTAATTTCACGTCACTCTTGTCTGAAAGGCCTCTTTCACAGTCTTGGCCTTTAGGTTTTTTACAGCAAGACTCCACTATGGTTTCATTATAGGCAACTGGAGTATTATCCAATTCTGTTGCAGAATCTGGAACACCCAGTGTAAATAAGAAGAGGTTTGTTCTAGTATCAGTGGAGCTCCTCTTGATATCAAACTGAGAGAATTCACCTTTGTCAGATGTTTCTTTGGGATCCCCACTGATAGCTGACTGATAGCTGTCTGATGGTACTGTAGGTGATAAAATATCAGAATTTACTTTCTTTGCAAGACGTTTAGTTGATGAGTCTTTCTCAGGTTTAGGTCTAAATTTAGGCTCAGAAGAAAAATCTCCTTGCGTAGACTGAGTACTATCAGTGTGGGAGCTCTCATCAAACTGAACATC
Source organism: Botia almorhae (assembly GCA_036877575.1). Taxonomy (NCBI): domain Eukaryota; kingdom Metazoa; phylum Chordata; class Actinopteri; order Cypriniformes; family Botiidae; genus Botia; species Botia almorhae. The sequence continues at coordinate 20,200 of JAZGTJ010008629.1, forward strand.
TGATGTAGAAACATCCGTTCCCAAATGAATAGTGATGATCTTCTTTGGTGGCGGCTCAGCTGAAGAGCTTATAACAGAATGTTCAATATTTTTAGTTATGTCTACACAATGCTCGATCTCCAAGTCTTTCGATATACTTTCTGATGTTTTTGTGGATTCATAAAGAAGAACTGAAGTTTCATCCAATTTTGTTGCAGAATCTGAAATGCCCTGTGCCAGTCCGAACTGGTTTAATTTGGGGAGAACTGAATCCAGTTCTGAGGTAAAATCACCTTTTGAGGTTTCAGGATTTAGTGACAAACCACAAGATAATCCATGAGTGACACTTGATTTCACACTGATATTATCTTTGAATTTACTGTCATCTTTTCTTGATGCAGTTTCATTCCTCTCTTCAGGCACAGATATGGACTGTTGCTTATCTGTGTCCTGGTCTGGTTTGTGTGTTTTCTGTGCTTCATTCTGGCTGCTGACCTTG
>JAZGTJ010008630.1:4295-20676 GCA_036877575.1 Botia almorhae
GCAGAGGGTGCCAGTGCCCCTGCGTTAGCACACTTGTCCACTCCACTGGCCCCCCTAAATCTGGAATCGTTTCTGGAATTTTTTACCACAACCGAGCATTTTCAGGTGCAATACACAGTTTGTCCTGCAGGTGACAGTAATGATGCTTGTGTGCCAAAAGGAAAAGATTACGTTTAGATGACTGCTTAAGTTGGTTTTTGGATATTTTGTTTGTGGGTAGTTTTACATTAATGTATATGCATTTAAGATGCAGAAAGTTGCCTAAGTGTTATTATTGTTGTCCTTGTTATTTTGACTATAAACAATGTGATGTCAAATAAATGAGCTGAACTTGTTTTATTAGCTTATTAGTTTGCTTCTAGAGAAAACATTAATGAAAAAGTGAAAAATGACTGCAAATAATCATAACAAATGTTAGCGTGCTCCCTAAAAGCATAAGTGGCCCCTTCCTGGCCCCCCTAGTTACAGTAGTCTAGAACCGCCACTGTTTATAAGTTTCAGGGTGTGTTGTCTGTAAGTGTTTAAAAAAGTTGCTTGTATTGTTGCTGTGTAAGACTTTCTTATCACAAATACTGCATCATGCAATATTTTTTCTGCTGATGAGAAGTAGCACCACACCACGCTACGTTACCTCTCTGCCATCGTGCCATTCTGTATGCGGACTGACTTGCGTGTGTTGAGTACGTACGTTAGCTGAAAGGCACATGATTGCTCACGTTCCGCCGCAGATTGATTGGTGTAACGTCTTATGTACAAAGCGTCACCGACCATCTTGTACACAGCGCTAAAACATTTAGTTATGCAGAAATTATTTTAAAAAAAAATTACTTAAAAAAAATATCGATACCAAATTAGAAGCCTCTGAGTATCGATATATCGATACTCCAGCATCGATGTGCACATCTCTAAATCTCAGACCATTTGGTCTTCGCGAGGGTGCAGAAGGCTGACAACCGCTAACGGACTTTATCAAAGAGAAGCTGCCTCGGTGGATTGATATGACACCTGACACTCTCCAGCTAAACCCAACCAACACAGGCCCGTTCTCATTCGCTTTCTTAAATTTCAGGAAAAGGAACTGGTGTTTCGTTTACCAAGACAGAGAAATCACTCACAATGGAAACAGGCAGTATTTTTCTGAGGATTTCTCAGCCGAAACTATACGACAATGCTGGGAGTTCAACAACGTCAGAAAACTGTTCGCTGAACAATGGATTTCTCATTCAACCCTGCAAACTGCGGATTCTACATGACAAAAGGATCCACCTGTTCTCATCTCTGAAAGAGATTGAGGAGTTCTATAGCATTGGCTAAATATTTATGTGAGTATAAGCTATGGGTCGGATTAAACAGGCCATTAAATTTAATTGAATAGGCCAGAATTTAATAAGCAAGTCGGGGTATAAATACCTTGCCAAGACTGACAAAGACTGAAAATTACGAATCTAATTTTCTGTTTTGAAAGACATGCAATTTATTATTTTTGACTTTTCACCTTTGTCCTATAATCCAGATTTACCACCTTCTATAGGAAGGACATCATTCATTAAATAGAAGGATAAAGGCATTTTCTCTTTTAAGCAAGTTATTAAAGAGGACACTTTCACATTTTAGGGCACATTTTTTTCTGAATTAAAAAGTGAATTTGATATTGACAATAAAGAGTTTTACAACTTACTTACAACTTACAACAAATCTTCTTGCAAAGGGTAAAATATTTGAGATTTATGCCGTCTTAAGAGATCAAGTTGACTTATCTCTAACTTAATTAAAAAACGTATGGCAAAAAGATCTTGGTTGTAACTATAATGATGATCAGTGGGATGTGATATACTAATGTGTCTTTCTCATTTTCTAGTAACAAAATAATTGAACAAAACTACAAATGTATGCAAAGAATATATCTGACCCTAGTTCGCCTTAGTAATATATATCCTGGTGCATCTCCTTTATGCAACAGATGCAAGATACATAAGGGCACCATTATGCACATCTTTTGGAACTGTGAAAAACTAAAGAACTTTTGGGATACTGTACATGAGTTCTCTGTGAAGGCTCTGGGGAAGAAGTACCACAAGACCCCTTTAATATATATTTTCGGGGTGGACTTAAATGAGATATTAGATCCTTTATTCCAAATGTATTCTATTAAACTGGAAAAATGAACACTCTCCAACATTTGAATTATTTAAAAATATCACAAATAAGACACTGCACATGGAATATTTAACATACAGTTTAAATAACAAAATCCACATTTTCTTAGAGATCTAGAATATTTTTTTTGACCTATTATAAACTCTTTGATTTAATATCCATTGTTATCACACAGACCATCCTTGTGTCATTTAATTTCAGTTTCAGTTTGGTAACAGATTGGACTTGACGATGTATACGTTTTCATATGTGTGTATACTTATTTGTGATTCTGAATATTGTTATTGATTTTATTTTTTTCATTCTTATTTTTATTTATTTTTTGTTATTTATCTCTTGTTGTTGTTTTTTCTGTGGCTCTTATTGTTGTTATACTGTAAATAATAAATAAATAATAATAAAAATGCTTGACAACCATGCATGATTTTCTGAGAAGCACCGCTTGACAGTAATGCTGTAGTGTTTAATATCTTGAACGATGTTGCCATGGCGAGGCAATAAACTTATGGAAAAATGACAAACAGGAAGTGTGTCTGAAGTGCCTTCAGTGTACATCAAGTGAATTACATTAGACTTGGAAAATAGATTTGGTGTTGTGCATTGATCACAATGCTGTGGCTATTAAGTCACAGTCACAATGCCACAAACTGGCAACTGAATATTGTATTTACTTCATCACAATTTTGGTATAAAAACATTTAATTTGATTGGACATCGTAACCGTGTTTTAAACCATCTCCCTCTCTGTCTTACTCTCTGTTTCTTTCCCTTTCTCTCTCGCTCCCTCTCTCAGTGGAGAAATGTATGAGCTGCATGCAGACAGGAACTCAGATGCTTAAACTGCGAGGAGGATCCAAAGGCCTGGTTCGCTTTTTTTACTTGGATGAGCACAAGTCCTGCATCCGCTGGCGGCCCTCCAGGAAGAACGAGAAAGCTAAAAGTAAGTGTCAGGGGCCCAGCACTCATTCTGATGTTTTTATGTCAGGGGCCCACAGTCTTTTTAATGTCTTTATTTCAATCCGCTTGTGTGCCTTCTCTATTTTATTTATTAGCCACTGACCTTGATTTATTCTGGGCCATAGGAAATTATTTTGCTCAGATGATGCTCTTGCTGAGCTCTCAGTTATGTTTTAGGAACAGAAAGTATCAAAAAATTGTTTTTTTTGAAATCTCCTAAGGAGACAAATAAGATATTTTTGAATATATAGGGAGATTATAGCACTATATAGCAAATGTGGATGGCATTGCTAAATAAGTATAGTTCTATTTCATTGTTCCAGACCAACAGAGACGGTCAGTACATGGTGGATGGATTCACATCTTGCATACCACATTGAAAATCTGATAGCAAGTGTTCTGCTAGGAGCACTGAAGGAAGAAGGCCTCCAAGAAAGAAAGGATCTCAGACAGGTCCTGGTCATGCCATTGAATAGTTATACCTTGATCAGACAGAGCCACCAATATGTGTTCCATGTTTTCTTCCATGGTTAATCTGGCTGTAACAGTGTTGTCTTACATGGGGATTGAACCCAGGTATACTTTAGGCATAAAGCACTCTTTACTGAGTTAAATAAACTAAGACAGCCAAGCCTCCATAAAACAGAGAAAACAAAAAATACAATGGTCAAAAACATATAATGGAGCAGACATATCTTTAGAGCAGAACCCAGGTGTAACTAAGCAGGAAGGCTCAAAACTGATCACAGGGAGCAAACGGATTTATTAATGATAATACACAGGTAAATGGAATAAAGGCTAATGAGCAGGGTACTGAAAAGGATTTGAAGCATTAGCACCATCTGCAGGTCTGGAGGGAGGATGGCATAGAGGACTCAAAAGAAGCACCCCCTGTTGCACTACCGGACAGCAATTAAGAGATAAGATCTTTACAGGAGCCCCATCCTGTAGGAACAGCTCCTCATGTTTTTCTTGACAACTTCCTTGGGTGCAGTGAAACTCTAAGATGAGAGTCGAGTCCAGGATGTCTTAAGATGGAACCCAAGGAACACAGCCCTCACAGTCTACCAAATATTGAATATTCCCAAGGACCTGGAGGAAATACAGCAGTCCAGCATTTTCATGTACCTAGGTCAATACGAGACTGGGTTAATCTTTCTGTGGATCTTGAAGGGACTGATGTATCATGGTGTGTAATTCCACCAACTTGCGGGAATTGAACCTGCAAGGGAAGGTTCAGTTGAGAGCCACACTCTTTGTTCTGAACGAAGCTTGGGTCCTGCTTTCTGGCATTGGTTTGCCTGCCTTTGTTTTTGTCAGTCAGCTCTCAGTAAGGCAGCACAAGTTTTTTGACAGGACCATCAACACTGCCAGACCAGCTGTGTGGCAGCTGGGACATCAACCTCTGGTTGCCTCTGATTTATTAATTGCAGATGAGCAAAGTTGTTTTACACCTTTGGGGAAGACCTCATTGATGCATTCTCATAATTATGATTGTTCAGGCCTTCAAGGTGCCTAGGTTTTAAGTAGCGTTCTCACCACAGGTCACAATTAAGATAAGGTTAAATTTGAACCTACCTCTTCTTGTGTTGGGCCCTATAGACCTCTCGCACTATCCGGTTGTATGGCCAGAAGATTTCCAGATATCTAGCTGTTCAGACTTGAAACTACTGAAAATATATAATATATAAAATATATAAATATAATATTCTATGCACATCTGTAAGCTCTGCCATCAGGCAGCATTGAGGAATTGAATGGCTCATTCTCTTCTGGATAATACCAGATAATAATGCTTCATAACTTCTTGATACTTGTTTGCAGGCTTTGGGATGCATTGTCTTCTTCAGTGAAAAGGCTCTTGAGCTTAACAGCACAGGCCAGATTTTCAGTCCAGCTGCTTAGTAAGATTTTGAACACAGGGCACAGGCAGCAAAATCCCAATCTCACCATTGGTTGCAGTGTGAACTACCCTGCCCTGACTGTACACTTGATGATGCACGTCTGTGATGGGGCAGTTTTTGAACTCTCAGTTACATCATTGAGGAGGTATTACAGACAACAGCTGACCTCTTCCCACAGTCAAAAAGGGCTGTTTTCTTCAGTTAAGTCAGACTCCCAGTGAGCACACCCCCAGTGAGTGTTTACACGATTATTGACACATATTCTCAGTGCCCTTCATATTATCAAATATAATTGGAACCATCAGTTTTTTCATCAATAAATAACTATAAATCATTATAATCAACCCTGTTCGTGTCCAAGAGTTACAAATTGCAGCTTTAACGTGCCAGAGGAGAACTGACCTTCCCGGTCGAGCCTGGCTTCTCCCAAGGTTTTTTTTCCATCTATACATCATTGGAGTTTTGGTTCCTTGCCACTGTCGCCCTATTGGCTTGCTTGCTGGGAGACTGCTGACATCTAACCTAGCTTAGTGTTTTGTAAATTGTAAACTTCTAACATTTTTATTGTATATATTTGTATGTATGTATGTATGTATTCTACTTTTGCATGTTGTGTGTAGTTCATGGTACTATTGCAAATCCCTTGTCCCTTGTATGGTACCCCTGTCCCATAAGATGTTAATTATTATATGCCATCCCTTTGTAAGCTAGAATGCATATCTTGCTCAATAATTTTGTGGTTTTATCAGTTCAGTCAACCCTTTATCATAACATACTGTAAGTTTAGTATACCTAATTAGTCTTATACATCTCACACATATTATTTGCAATAATACCATGAACATGTCTGACATTTGTTCTGTGTTTTATTATTATTCTTTTTTTTATGTAAAGCTGCTTTGAATGTAACAATGTAACATTGTAAAAAGCACTATATAAATAAATTGAATTTAATTGAAATGTACTTGAAGATGGAAGCTTTAGCCCCATCCTGGATTTTAACATTTAAACAAGAGCCTCAAGTGTTTTGCATGTTGTGGAAAGTACATGTTCGACATGCAGTTGAACCCAGAATGTGGTTCACTTTGGTGGACTTAAAGGATGCATACTTTCATATTGCCTTCACTGCCATCATAGAAGTTTCCTTCATTTCACGTTTCAGGGCGGAACATATCAATTCAAAGTTTTTTTAATCAGTATCCCTCTTTCTCCTGGACTCTTTACACTTCCTGGACTGTTCAGGTGACACTGGAACCACTTCAAAGGGAAGAATGCTGATTCGTAATTGGATGATTGGTTGTTGTGCACCAGATTACCTCAGCAAGCTGCCAATAAAGCACAGTGTATGTTCCATTATGTTGCTACCTTGGACCTGAGGGTAAACCTTCAGAAAAGCTGCTTAACCCCACACCAATCAGTGTGCCTCCTGGGTATGCATTTGGACCCCAGGTCATTGAGAGATGCCCTTACAGATGGCAGAGGGCTGACTCTTTGGGAAGAGTTTTCTTCAAAACGATGTACCATCTGGGGTCTGTACCCTGTCTCCAAGTGACAAAAGTGCTTTTGTTGTGGGCAAACAAACACTTCCTGTTGGTCAGAACTAACTAGCGATCCCTTGGTGTAGTCTCCTATTAACTATCACAACTGGTCTACGCCAGTCACTGCCAGCTTGGAAGGATCTGCTGTGACAGATGGACAAGGTATTTTGGCATCTCTTCCTTGACAGGTTGAAACCATGTGTCTGGCTCCTGAGGCTGAAAGGGACACTCTTTTAATGTTCCTTACTTCTTCTTAAAACAGAAGTAAGGAACACTGTCATGAGTGCTAGGGCCCCTTCAACACATCACATTTATGCCAGTAAGTGGAAACGGTTTTACTGTGCACAGATTGGCCTCTCCGAGCCCTGTCAGCATAGTGTTGGATTTTCATCCCCCTATTGGGATCTCCAACCACTCTTAAGTTGTTTGTGGTAGCCCTAACAGCCCATCGAGGAAGGTGTCAATTGGTGCAAATAGGCTAGTGGTGGCTTTGCTTAAAGGAGCTATGGATAGTGTGTACCCAGTGGGATTAGGGTTAGGGTTGGTGTTAGACAGCCTGTGTTCAGCAACCTATGAACCGATGGAACAAGCAGATATTAGAATGTTTCTATGAAGACTGTTTTCCTTTCAGCTATAATATCAACCAGAAGGATCGGCTAGTTACATGCCTTCTCTGTGAGTCCGCAGTGTCTCTGATGGAGGCCAGAGGGGAGAAAATTACTATTCCACTAAAAAATGTTTTTTTTTTTCTCTTAACATGCAGTTAAGATTTTTTTTGTATTTTTATGCAAATATGTAAGATATAAGAATGCAGACTCTTGGCAATGGGATAAAATTAAACAGCATTGTCACAATGTTGTCATAACAACACACTACATGTAATATAATATGCTAAACACTTAAACACTGCTAAAAAACAGCTATACTTTAGTATAATCATAATATGCTGTTATTTCAGTAGACAAAGACAACTGATTTCATGATGTGCTTTATTTATGTGAATGTTTAATATGTGATTGTTTGGTACTTTTTAAACATGTTGTTTAAAGTGTTTAAAATGTTTAAAGTTTGTTACATTTTGTTACAGTTCAACACATTTTGGTCTTTTTATGAAAATTATATTTCAATCTTATGCGCCATTTCAGTCAGAGTAAAACGCCCTGAAATTAATAAATATGACATGATTGAATACTTTAGCCCAGGAATGTTATCAGATGTAACTACTTCTGGGAGAGAGGAGCTACTTTAAATGAGCTAAAATCGATGAATGAAATGTTCCAGATGATCTCCACTGGCATTGGGGAGCGTTTAATATGAGGTAGCCATCTGCTCACACATCAGCTGTTCCTAAGAGACTTTATTACATACATTAGCAGCATTAGAATCATGGTGGGAGAGATGATGTTTTAAACCTGCTGCATGAAGGAAAGTGTAACATTCATGAAAACCAGAGGATTACATCTTAAATGTAACTTCTGTCTTGAAGTTCTCAGATCCAATCGAATCTCTCTCTTTTTCAGTCTCAATCGACTCCATTCGGGAAGTGTGTGAGGGAAAGCAGTCAGAGATCTTTCAGAGGTATGACGACGGCAGCTTTGATCCCAACTGCTGCTTCAGTATCTACTACGGTGAGCACATGGAGTCTCTGGACCTGGTGTCAGGGACGGGGGAAGAAGCTCGCACCTGGATCACAGGCCTGAAGTATCTTATGGCCGGTATTAGTGATGAGGACAGTCTGGCTAAACGCCAACGCACACGTGACCAATATCCTTTAGTTTGTTAAAACCACTAAAGGTATTGATTTAAACTGCATAATAGGGATGGCATAATATCACTTTTTATGTCTGATATCAATAGTGAAACTGCAACCCTAACTATCTGCTGATACCAGTTCTACTGTTATACACTCTTTTCTGCTCTCTAAAACACCTAAGCACTAGATAATACATTTATCTGTATACCCTTTGTTTAACACAGATATTTAAAAACAATGGCATTCTGTTTTCAGGCAGGTATTTTAATAGTGCTGACTGTGAAACACAGCAAACATAACTTTTACTTGCATTTATAACTTACTTGTTCCCTTTGTTCATTTCAATTAAACAAAGCACTGTCACAAAGCAAAGACTTACCACCGAAACCTCTCTGGTTATAGATGTAACCTTGCTTCCCTGAGAAAGAAACAAGTCACTGAATCTGGTTTGACACTATAGGTCACTTTACGTCATAGAACTGACAAGGCCAGGACACTCCATATCTGGCATTTTCGGATACCACAATCTAATGAAGTTTTAAGTTGGGGACATTAAAAAGATCAATTCCAAAATGGCCCTGTAGTAAATCTTTGTCATACCTTGCTTGAGGACTTTCACTTCAGTTTTCCTTATCATGCTATTTTTGCTAGAAACAGCTTTCACTATTATGCCCTTAGGCCATTCGTTCCTTCTGACTTGGTTATCTTTAAGAAGGACGACATATCCCTTTTTGATGTTGGGTTCTTTACGTTTCTATTTCTGACCACATTGCAGAGTACACAAATACTCCTTACGCCATCTATACCAGAATTCGGCAGCCAGCAACTGAATACGTTTCCACTGGTTTTTTAGCATATCTCTTTCACTGATGTCAATGTCAGGAGAGGAATGTGTGACATTTCTGGGTTAACAGCATGGGTGTTAGAATGTGAGGATTCTCAGGATCAGATAAAATGGGGATCAAAGGATGTGCATTCATTATGGCAGTGACCTCAGTCGTACTCTACTGGTCTGCAACAACATTCCAACCAAAATCCAATGTGCTACTCCAATCATATGCTCCCACACTCTTCCCATATGTGAGGATGAAATTGCACCAATGCACCAATAAATACATGCACCAATGAAATTGTTGCCACAATCTGAGCGTAGTTGTTTGGCTGGACTACGCAATGAAACGAAGCGTCTCAGTGAATTAATAAAGCTTAAAGAACCAATTTCCTCCAGAACTTCTATGTGAACTGCCCTTAAGTACATAAGCAAGTAAACAGTACTGCCCATCTCTTACTGTTCACATGACCTCCTTGTGTACGCCTTGCTGACCCTTCCCATGGGCTAAACATGTCCATTCCAACATAAGTGAAAGAAGGATCTAGTCGTTCTGCTGGCAGATCACACATTCGTTGCTCCTTTACTTTTCCTCTGAATTTCCTACAGGTAACACATTTGTTTAGCACCTTACTGATGAGCCTTTTTCCTTCAACTAACCATAAACCGCATGATCTCATGGCTCCCTCTGTAAAATGTCTTCCCTGATGTTGAACCTTTTCATGATAATGCCTTACAAGAAGATTTACTATATAATTCTTTCCAGGAATTATGACAGGGTTTGATTCTTTCAACTCAAAACCTGCATGGCGAATCCGTCCTCCAACTCAAAGTAGACTGTCACAATCAATAGTGGGATTCAGTTTAACAAGTGAGCTGCTATTCTCAGAGAGTCCACAGAGATCCCCCTTCTTATGGATGTGCCAATGAGCACAATCTCCAACTTCTTTTGAATGAGTAAAACAGTAAGCAATATGGATAAGGTGAGTGACAGCCTTGACTACAGATTTCCATCTGGAAAAATGCTCCCATTGTTTTGAACTTAGGCCAAATTTCTGTCATCATCTGGATCAATTATCTCAAATCTGATTTGCTCGTTTGATGCCAGAGTTAAACTGTCATGAAAAAAAGGAGGTCCTGTAAACCATGTGGTAGTGAGGAGCTTGGGAGCAGAAACAGAACGTGATCCCCAGAACAGGTTTTCTTCTGATGGCATGTAATGCCACTAATCAGATTTAGTAGTTTGCCTATTTTTTGTACTCTGTTATTCACATAGACATAAAAGACTGGTTATTAATATAACCCAGGACAACTTTACTGTCCATGTAGAAACTAATTGAATTGAATTTTACATCCATTTCTTCACTAATGACTTCTGCAATCTCAGCAGCTTATCACTGCTGCGCACAGCTTCAGCCTGGGAATGATGAGATCAGGCTGAGAGGCAAGTCTCGACTTTCCAAGTACAAACCCCACTTCTCTATGCCTATCTTCGTTTGTGTTGAGATATGCAACTGCATAAATAGCCTCAACAGAAGCATCTGAAAAGACAAAAAGGTCCACACCTTGAGCTCTAGAAAGAGGAATGTTGAATATGTGAGAGGCACACAAATATCAGTGAGACTATGTAGAGAATTTTGCCAATCTATCCATTCTTTCAAACTCTCAGGCAGGCTTGAATCTTAATCACAGACTTGTGATGTCATCTCTCTAAGCAACTGACATCCTTGTATGGTTATTAGTGCCAAGAAACCCAGTGAATAGAAAAGACTATTAACCACAGAAAGAACTTCTCTTCTTGTATAGGGTCTTTCCATTCTTGGAATGTGAAATGTCAAAACATTTGACATAATACTCCCTCTTACTCTAAAACTACTTTGGCAGACACGTCATCCAAAACAAATCGAGGTTCTAGAGGTGTTTGGCTCGGTCTTCTACTGGAAATGCTTCCAGTACCTCAGGTGTATTTGAAGCCGCTTTGTGGAGCTTTAGGTTTGAGGCAGCTAACATTCTCTGGGTTCTTGAAGGGGTGTCAATTGCTTTCCCCACAGTCGAGAATGACTTTAAAGCATCATCCATATTAAAGTCTTTTTCAACAAAGTGGCACACATCCATGCCATACTCATCATCTCCCTCTCGAGCCACTTTATGCAACCTATAAATGGCCACTGCAGGTGATGTGCTGTTCCAAAATAAATGCACCGTCATCCTATAGTCAACAAACCTCTTTTGTTGGACCTCTTTTCGTCTTGATTTTGTCTCGATCCTGTATCCTTGTTGGTCCCCTTCGAATGATTTTCACAAAGACTTCTACTGAAGGACAAGTGTTGCAAAGGGGACATGAACTTTTGCTTGACTGACAAGTGGCTTTCACATGGAGAGAAATGACTTGACCTGCCACTCTCAAAAACATACGTTTGACTGTGCAAGCGTCCTATTACTCTGGTCATCAAGCATAGCATACATTCTTCTGCCTTTGCTGGGATCACCATCTGGGTATACATTAACCAAGCATAACCAAGCCTTCGCCACATACCTCTGTGCATTTAGGTGAAACTTCAACATCTAATATTTCTTCCTGCTCCCCGTCATGCTGTGCAGAGGAAAAATGAAAAAAATTCAGCAATATATGAAAGGGGCGGAAAAGCAACTATGCATTCCTGCTTGTATTAACAGCCTTTCATCAGGCTTCCGACAGACCATACTTCTAGATCTGAGTGCTCCATATCTATTAAAAAACTGTGGAATCTCTGGCTTTAAAATCTCTGATAGATGTGATGAGTGTGAAATACCATCAAACAAGACACTTTACTCCTGTTGCCATATTCACATGGGCATTATAAGTCAATCAGGACATCTGATTCTTGATTGTAGCTCTTTTTTTACTGTACAGCAATATCCAGCAAGTTAAACTCTATCACACAATAATTTCCTGAAACCACAAAGTGATGTTGAAAAATGTTTTACTGTATGAATGGTGTGAAACTGAAAATACAAATACACACACTAATAAATGATATGCACATATACCTTACATATGAACACAATTGTTTTGACAAGCAAATCAAGAATGTTAAGCAATGTCACATGAAAACATGAAGAAGCATGCATTTAATTAGCAATAAAACATGCTTTTTAAAACTATTTCAAACATCAATTTTCAGTATACAAAATGCAATCAGTTTAATGTAACAATAACAAAACCAGAAAACTCACAAAGAATGCCCCATCGACAACTCCAAACAGAAGATGTCCTTGCATTAAGAAGCCCACAACATGTGCAACCTCTTGGTATCTCAAATTCACAGGAGATTCAGTATGATTTTAATTACATCAGTCCCCCATTAATGAGGTCACACTCTGCAATCTTCCTGCTATACTCCACATAGCCATAAGAGGTCACTTGACCTCATAGAACTGTTATGGCCAAGACCATTTTTATTTACATCCAACAATGCAACAGAGAAAATGTGTTTATATAAAAAATTTATTATTTTCATAAATAATAGATAAATAATAAATAATTGTTGTTTTTAATTCGATTTTATAATTCACAGTGCTTTATTGGATGAATAGTTCATTGCTGTTAAATGCCTTTGTCTTTTTTAGTTTTCAAATGCTTTTTTTGCTTTAAATTAAAATTTGTGATGTTTGGAGCTGGTTGGGTTGGTTTTTATTGATGAATGTTTTGAAATCCTTATGAAGAAAATGAATGTAGAAATACTTCCAGACCCATGAGACGCTCTTGCAGTTTATCAGAAGTGTTGTAGGTTGTCTGATCTTAACTCCACCCATCACATGGCTGAAGCAGACATTTACTGAGGCTGATAAGAATGGAGATGGCTGCCTGAGCATCAGTGAAGTTCTGCAGCTCCTGCATAAGCTTAATGTCAACCTGCCCAGACAGAAGGTCAAGCAGATGTTTAAGGTACCACAACCTTCAGATCTTTATCTTCAGCCCCTGTGTTTAGGAACATTGGTATCATATAAAAGAATGATAAAGAATGTAGCCACTTTCTAATATTATTAAAATGCTCTGATTTGGTATATGTGATGGAAATTTTGTATAGCCAGCCAAATAATATTGAAGCTTATCATTTGTGTATGACATGGTTATGTGTAGTTTACATCTGAAGGGCCATAAACGGTGAGTGTGACTGTAATCTGTAACTGAGACAGACTTTGATCACTCAGCATCAATACGAAACATTTCTGGCAATGTAACACAGGTTTGATTTCCATCTGTATTGTCTGTGTGATGGCATGTTTGGGATTGTATAGTGTTGTTGGGGTCTTTTGTTCTGTTTGCCTTGTAAACAGTGTTCAACGGACATCTTGATATTTACCACATTGTCTTTTCTTTATATATTTTAGGCCAAGCCATGAGAAGCCTACGGTGTGCATGTGTGTGTGTGTGTGTGTTTGAAAGCCTTTTTTCCAAGCTGTCTTAATTACTGTGTGCGAGACCTCATCTTTGATGTTTGTAGGTTGCTAAGCTTCACACTTCATTAATGTCTAGCCCATCTGCTATACATGGCCACAGATGGTGTGTAATGTAAGACACAGTAAACCACGGGGGGTGGGTTGGGGCGGCCCCACTCTCCAACAACCGTGTGTGTGTGATGTATGAGTATTTTTCGCCTGAGGGATTTAGCTCTGGACTCTGGCTAACAACCTGTATGAATCTCTGCTTACAACAGTGTTAGAACGTGGCTCAAGTTTGTTTATTTTTGATTTTAAACTGGGATCAACCTACTTATCTGTCAGTTCATGAGCAGTGTGACGCTAGCAATTCCAATAGTCATGGATTTGATTCACAGGGTTTGCACAAGCATTTTGAAGGGTAGAGTTTGCTGATAGCTTTAATATGTTACGCCCCACCCCTTCCATGACACAGAGAAAGCTGTGAACATTGTGGGCATGACCTGTTCAACATTTCCTAACATTTCATTCCCTGTAAATGATCTTGTCTCAGCTCTTCACTAGGTGAACATCCTCAATGTTCATAAGATCTTTTTACACTTCTCTCAAAGCAGTGATGCTCAGTCACTCAGCACAGGGTTTACCACATCCTCACCACAGCCCGCACCATCGTGTTTGACTCATCGAGTCACAGTCAGCCAGCTGAGACAACACTTTTCAGTTCTTAGGGGCTCAGAGCTGCTAGTGGATTTTATTTCTAGGGTGTCGGCTTCAGACAGCGTGCCAGGGGTGTAATTGTGACTGTAGGAATAAGCCATTTCCCCTGTTGATGGAGGAGCTGTCAGTTTATCCGAGCCAATGACCAGTCACTAACAGAGGCAAACATTAGGAAGTCAAACATTAGAAAGCAAATATATCCACAACAGTGCAATAATTTTAATCAACACAGTTTTACAAAAATATATTACATAAATAATATTTATTTATTAAATATTTATTTGGTTTGGAAACAATATAAGGGTGATGAATAAATGATGAATACTTATTTATGGGTGAACTTGTTGCTTACAATGATTATGTTATAAACTTTTAAAGGTGCTTCACGATGCCAGAAAAACCATTGTTGGCTGTATGGTTCCATAAAGAACCTTTAAGACCTATAAAACATTTCTGTTTCACCAAAGGTTTTTTGTAGTGAAAAAGATCCTTTAGACTATTAAAAAGGTAAGACAGAAATGGTTCTTTTAAGACTCTTTGACTGAATGGTTCTTGGAGAACCAAAATGTGGAGAACGAGCTTCACCACTGTGAAGCTCGTTTTAAGAATCTATATTTTTTAAGTGTATGACTTGCTTCTTTTAGGGCTCAAACCTGCAACCCCCTGATTACCAACCCAATGCTGTCACAATGAGACATATATGAAAACAATGGTTGCTCTGTCGAAGAGAAAGGGTCTTTGTCTTCGTGGATCATACAGTATTAGCATTTCTTAATTTATAGTGTAGGACCCTGATGACATTGTTTGTGTTTTTTGTATTTATATGTGAATGTAAATACAAAAACAACTCAAAACACACGTGTTTCGCAGACACCTAACCAATTCCTAATGCTCTAACTCTCTTTCCTACAAATTTTTTTTTTCATCCTTTCTCTAGTAACAGAGTACAATATCCACTTGTAAATGTTGCTTGTAGACTCGGCTTGTTGGTTCTTAGGACAAAATGTTTAATGCTGTCGTCGCTTGTAAGTCGCTTTGGATAAAAGCGTCTGCTAAATGAATAAATGTAAATGTAAATGAATGTGTGTAATTTGTGTGTGTGTGTGTGTGTGTGTGCAGGAGGCAGACACAGATGATAACCAGGGCACGCTGGGGTTTAAGGAGTTCTGCTCTTTTTATAAGATGATGTCAACACGGCGAGACCTCTACCTGCTCATGCTCACCTACAGTAATCATAAAGACTACCTGGACACAGATGACCTCAGCCGCTTCCTGGAGACTGAACAACAGGTGAGGCATGATTGGCTGCAGCAGGCGTCTGTGAGGCGTCTGTCGTGTGTGGTTTTATACCATCTTTTCAACTCATGCATCTCATTTTATTTAGCTTGATGAAAATACAGCGTGACCTTTCTGAGCGAATATTACTATAGATGCTTTTTCCAGCATTTTGGAAAGATTTTCCTCAAACACTGTCAAATCTCTTCGGAACACCACGCTATTCATACAACCTTGCAAAGAATGGATTAAGCTTTATAAGAATTGTTTTAAGTGATCTGAAACATTAAGATTACATTAGCAATGGTATTGAAAGAACACTTAACCTGATAATGCATCATAGTAACAGGCTTAAGGTCCATAACAACCATCAAATCTGATTAAAAGAAAATGCTATTGTAAGGGCCCACCCTCTCAGTCCAATGGCGGTTTCCGGAGGCGTGGGGAAGGTTTCACACGTGTTCTCGTCTTTCCTTTGTTCAATGAAGCAACATTTTGAATAAATACATTTTATAGTTAAGTTCCTCTATTTTATCTGACTCCAAAAGATAAAACCTTGTATCTAATTTTAACACAGGTTCTCTTCTCATTTAGAATTTGGCAATCAATAGGTTTTGATTAGTTCTGGATCATTCAACCATATACACTCATCTGCTCAGGAACTGATGAAGTCTCATGCCGGCCCGTCGCTAACTTAACAACTACACAAACTCGCCAGTCTGATCATTTAGTCAGAGGTCAAATGACTAATTCTATTTAAAGGCCGTCCACAATGTTTGCCATCATCTTAAATAGTAATTTAGTCCCTACGGTTACCTATGTACACTTA
>JAZGTJ010008631.1:1618-20676 GCA_036877575.1 Botia almorhae
ACAGCAGAGCGAAGCTCAGCCTGCCCCACACATACACACACACACACACACACACACACACACCTCGATCCGGGTTGTTGCGGGACTCGCTTCGGCTCAACTCGGCTTCTGTCGGAGAATTCCGGCTACTGGCCGAATTAAAGTAGTGATTTGTTACATTAAAGTTGCTCTAGATAAAGAAACGTGTTTTTGCTGTTGTTTTATTTTACTGAGTAAAATCGTACCAGTGCCGAGGGTGCTCTCAAACAAATGTAACAGTGGTCATATTTGAAAAACACAAATAATTTGTTGGACAAGTTTTGAATTTTAACCTAACACTGACACCTGCTGGATATATCGAGCGAGTGCACTTAGCGTCCCTGCGATGACTGCGGGAAGGTGGCGGTGCAGTATGACTCAGTGAACCAAATTAATCCGGGAATTCTGGGAAAAGAAACCTGTGCCAAAATTTCTAAACCAGATTTCTAAAATGACAAGCACTGTTAAAAACAATAGAGTGACAGCCAACATAAACAGGCCCTGTCAGTTGAAATATACACACACACATATATATATATATATATTGAGGAAAATATATTGATATTATGAGGAAAATACATTTCTTGACAATTAAAACCTTTTTCATCACAAAACGAACACCCTTTCTCTTAAAATGCCGCACATAATCCATTAGCAGCAACCTCCTCTTGGTTCAGGTATGTTTACATGACTGTGGTATTGTTGTTAATTTTTCGATGAATGTTTTGTGCCTTTCTGCCAGATGAGATGAATAATGTGAGTGGACAGATCATACTATACATTTTCAGTTCCGAGCCAATCCAGAATTCGAACCCTTTTCCCCAAGCAGTCCTTTTAGGCCAAAGATTAAAATTTGGTCTCAGGCCTGAAATCTTCTTCCAGGAGGTATTAGGTTTTGTCCCATGGCTGCTAGCGAGCTCCAGGCATGACATAATGTTGGCATTCCACAGAAGTAAACCAAAGACACTGTTGATGTCTTAGACAGTTCCTCCTTCTTCATCCAAAAAGACACTTTTCCATTTTGTTGCAATAGACTTTATGATGTTTGTAAAATGGATTAGACTAAATCTTTTCCAGTTTTGTAGTTGTTTTGTCACATTTTTATTTTCTGCTAACAAATTCACTCAGACAGAATCCTGGTCATGACAGGTGAACCAAATCTTATGTGTGTTGTGGTTGTGAAATCCAGCAAACGTTATTGTGTAATTAAACAATGATGGAGTGTTTTTTCTTTAACCCATTTTAACACTGTAGTTTAATTTGAATAGACAGGTATCATAAGACAGCTGAATGAGAAAACGAACATAGAGAAACTTTCGTTTATTATGACAGTTATTACAACATTAGAATTAAATTAGCCCATGTCTGAAACTTAAATATTACTAGATTTTGCATTAAACTGGCACAAACTGTACACAAGAGCTCTGTAAATTACAGTAAAATCCACTAGTCTAAGGGACTTTGTCATAGTGTGAATATTAAATTAAATGTTACATTATTTTTCTGTGACTATCCTGTCATATCCTGTAAGGATTCTTAAAGCTTTTGTAGGCTACAGTGATCTGAAAAATTGCACCGTATAAAAAAAGTTTTTTTATCTAACATATTAATAGCCTCATTTAAAGGTTATTCTGTTTCTCTCAAAAACTTTTATACATTGTTACAAATAAATGTTACTAAAACATCCGCTTGTATTGTTGCGTTACTAATCAAAAGCGATGAATATTATGAAATATTATTTCGACCACGAGAGGGTGCTTTAGTAATACTTCATTCACGTGTAAACTAAATCCTTGGCCACTCACGTTTGCTAATGTTTAAGTGTTGGGTTATGTATGCATGCCAGCATGAAGTTTCAAACAGACAAGATATTAAAATACAAAAAACTCATCCCTGCAAATTAAAGCTCACAGTTCAATTAAAATTAAAATGAGTTAAAAGTGTTTTTATAATTTATGAACACGTAATATCATATATAATTTATGAGCATGCTCTCTCTGTAGACCTCTTATAATAAACCATAACTCCGCAGAGAATAAGGGCAGATGTGGCATATGATTGACTATACATAATAGCCAGTTAGATTTTAGGACCACACTTTAGTCCCGCCTCATTTTAGTACATTGTCCAATCAGGACAAGGATACTACTTGCCTAGTTGAACGCAGGTTGTAACGGGGCGTTTCGCGTTTAACGTTTTGGACGTGACGACCTGCCCAAAGCCTGGATTATTTTACCCAAAATTATTACTTTTGTCTGTTAAAAGCAAAGTGGAAACACGATTTGGTCGGGAGCGACTGCTGGAGACTCTTGAGAAGTCAAAGTTGTCTTAACCGGATTTCTAAAACACAATAAATGTCCAAAGTAAGTAATGAACGTCTTTCTATTCAGAAATGAAGCGTCTATGATAAAAACTTTCAACGATAAGCATGAATAAAACCTTTCATGTTTACTTTTAACTACTAATGTCAGTAGCGTTTGGAAACTGAAGTGTTGACTTGTTTTGTGGTTTTGTTTCGCTCGAGTCAACGGTCGGCTGCACTTGACAGCGCGAGCGCGGGTCTCTGTCAAGTGCACTAGACAGGGCGCACGAAACAACAATACTGTACGGGTCTTTGACTCGTCTGATGTTTTAGTTGTGATGACAGTAATGAATCGGCTTTTGACAGGGAGCTTAACACTCCTGTCACCACGAACCTGGGTTCAACTCATCACTCATCTTAAACGATCAGCTGCAGGAGTTTTTATGCTCGGTTAATTATTTATGCTTATTTGATTTCACATTACGTAACACAGTGAAGTCTTTTATTGTCTATTGCTACTTGTTATTTACATGATCAGTGATGTGATCAGTGATGAGGTTCGGAATAAGTAAGAAGAAACCAATAAAAGTTGCTGGCAGGGGTTGTGTGTTTCATGGTTCTGTTAGTTTGCTTTGTAACATATCTTTAGACAGCTGACGCAGCCGTATTTTCACAACTTGGCCTTGAGGATGTAGATACGTTTACCCGTCAGGAATCTTCTTTAGCCAAATACCAGTTGAATAACTAGTAGCCACTAAGGGGTTTTCTCAGTCCAGTTCTGCAGGCCAGTGGGAAACATGGAAGCTGGGGGTTTGTTTAACACTTGCTATTTGCTGTGTCAGATATCACTGCTCAGAAGTGCCCCGTCTACTCTCTCTCTCTCTCTCTCTCTCTGTCTCTCTCTCTCTTGCTCACTCACTCACTCACTCGACTCTTCCTGACCTCTTAACACACACTCGCTCTCACTTGTCTTCTTGCAGTGTCAGTTGACATAGATGACTCCGTCATCTAATGGAGTTCAAGTAATTAAATACAAGACAGAGAGGAAGCACAAAGCTTTTTGTGTGACTTCCACTGAAGTTCTCCGAGGAGAGTTATGAACTGTTTTCAGAGTCTAGACTGCAGAGATCTCCCTACATCCCCTCTGAATTACACGTCTAATATAAAATGACAGGAGAGAATATTTTCTTGCGGGATTATTAAAATAAATGACTAAAGAATACGTTTTGCATTTGGAGAAGAAATCACAGGTTTATGTGCCACTGCAGTGAGATCATTTCAGGCTGAGCTGCTGTGGTATGTCATTTAGTGAGGTTGTCACTTAACCCACCCTGTGCAAAATTAAAGAGGAGGAGCGGGGGACAGACTGAACCCTGAAGCATCGGATGTTGCTGGCAGGGGTCTGGGTAGTAGCACTTTCTTTAATCAGTAGTCTGGAAACTGCCGTTTTGTGTGTCTTTGTGTGTGTCTTTGTGTGTGTCTGTGTGTGTGTGTCTTTGTACGTCTGTCTGTGTGTGTGTGTGTGTGTGTGTGTGTGTGTGTCTGTCTGTGTGCCCGGTGGTCATCTAAACAGTCAGAAATAACAGGTGTGTTGTGTCTGGGTTTTGGCTGGTCCAGTGTGTGGCACTGCATTACTGGCATTCCTGTGTTTTGTGTTTGTAGTGGTCCAGGCTGGCAGAGAGGAGGTCTTGGAATGTGATGTGAGAAATTTTGAGCTGCTTGCAACTGCAGATTTTAACAGCATATTATTTGCTTCAGCAGTCATGTGAGTCAGTGTGAGAATTAAAGAAATGAGTTTAAGGATTGTTTATTTTAGGGCTGGATTTATAAATTATGAAAGTCGTTTGTTAAATCATTACAGTGCAAAATTAAAACAAGCCGAATGAACAAACACAGTGTTGTGTCAATAATAGAATGAGAGCGAAATTATTAAATTAATTAGCTAAATAGATTTTCAGTGTTAAAATTCAACTTTGATCCCATGACGAAAGTTTGTATTGGGGTGGCATATGATCAGCTGTTCCTTTAACGTCTGTTAGATATTTATCATTTAGCAGCCAAACCTGGTTGGTTAAGGTCCTTATCATGAATATAATGTGATAGGAGAACAAAGTTATTTCTTTAGTCAATTTTTTTATTCTCTGAATGTAGTGTGGTAGCTTTGGTTCCCCATTATTAAGTGAGGAGGAGGTGAGCGAGCGGTTCTGTCATTAGAAAGCGTTTCGCGTAAAGGTCACCACAGTGACCAGAGTTAAACATTTCTCGAGAAAATCATGTCAGGTTGATCATTGTCATCTGGAACTCACCTTGGAAATATTGGCAGCATATACACATAATCTACCCCACAAGAAGTTCATTTGATACATAAGTTCCTTTTCTAGGGCTGGCTAAAACAATCCATTCTCTGATTTTTATCTAGATATCAGTTCATGAAATCCCCGAATTGATTCATAACGTGTGTGCTTTACTTAAGAGGATGTGAACATCATCTGTACTTCACCTTTTGTCCTGTGTGGTTCTCTTGTAAATGTGTATTATGTGTGTATATGTGTGTTCAGTAATGTAGGTATCAACATTTGTATTTATCAGCATTTGTATTTAGTTATATATAGTTATATAGTTATATATATATATACACATATATGTGTGTGTGTATACGTTAAGCGTTTCAGTTTAAATCAATGGTACAGTGTCTGAGTAATTCAAATACAGTGCTGCTTTGTCAGAACTGTAATGAAGACATGCTTAGATGGAGCATTTGTTGTGTACTGTATTATTTTTCTGTACATGTCTGTAGTCCCGTCTGACCTTTCACTGTCCTATCTGCATCAAGGCAACATTTGGCCTAACTCAGCTGAAGCTTATTTGAGTTATTTTAGCTCTCTTGCTGGCCGGCACCGCACCGAGTTTAATACTGCTGATAGTACCGCCAAAGTTTCACTGCTGTCTTATTCTTCTGTACAACGTCTGTGGTTCTTTTCTTGTTTGAAGTCTTTAGACGTGCTGTCAGTGTGTGTGTGTCCTATTCCTTTTGTGTATGTGCCTGTATGTATGTGTGTACAATTAGTGTGTGTGTGTGTGTGTTTCAGTCTGCCAGTTGGTAATGCTCTCATTATAAGCAGCCGTCTGAAGTAGTTCTTGGCTGTGGCATCAGTTCTTAAAGATCTCGCTCTGGGCGTCACTCCAGACCCCCCACACTAGAGCCCAAGTCTGAGTTCAACAATAGCCGAACTCCCACTGCCATAGACCCTGTGCATGCTGTTTTCTTCCACATTTATGGACAGATTGGGTGGCTTTGTTTGTAAAATTAGTGAGCGTGGAGTGTGTGAGCAGTGAGGGATTGTGGGTATTTGTTACAGGATTTTTGTAAAGCTTTGTGGAGGTGGTCCTGGCATTCAGGGTCAGTCACGTGAACATACAATGTCAAAGTTGTGACCAGTCGTAGGCAGCGAAGCGATTCACGTACAGTATTTGCTCGCACCAGGTCCAAAAGTCAAATGCAGCAAAAATACTATATATCTTTTGTTAATTTATATTTTGCATTTATGCATTTTTGAAAGTGGCATTGCCAAAAAGGAAAAAATAAAATTTGGTTTATTTGCATAATTATCTGCGTAATTTTCTTTTTTGATGTAAAGTCACTTTTCTCACACTACAACAAGCAATAAAATACTTGAAAGGAGCAAGAGTGTATGAAGAGTATATGAACCAAATTATGAACCAAAAGTTAACATTTTCCAGATTCTTTGAGTAAGGTATCATTTGGTCTGAACCATTTTCCACCTTCATTTTCTCCAAATAAAGAGAAGTAATGCTTAATTCATGGGATATCTGAACTTCTTGCAGGACTGGGAACACAAATGCCTTCTCTTCTCGGAGAGGAGGCTGAAAACGTCGAACCACAGCATAATTTGAAACTAGCTTTATCCCACCACCCTGTTTTTAGATAGCGCTTATGGCTGGTTGGCCGAAAACTTCCTCAAATCCATAATGACACCATAATGAGTCTGGTTAACACATGAGCTATATTACCAACAGATAGACTTGCACTAGCCGCCTCATAGCTTAAGATATACCAGTAGTAATTACTCTGGACACTTATATGAAATTTTAATGCTTCAATACCAAAAAACTGAGGGAAATGTCTATGGCTCTGCTTCAAAATTTGGTGAGCTGTCTACGTCGGCATTTTAAGACACCATAAGCATGCTTATGATGCTTGGTGTTAAATGTTGAGATAGTTTTAGGTATGCAGTATGTCTGCATCTCTGTAAGTTAGTTTGCATGATGTACACAGTGTGACTGAATCATTTACGTGTCAAGACTGTATGTTAGCATAAGTGAAGAAGAGGCCTGATTGATATTTTCATGTCAAATCTTCAAATAAACACGAGTGGAGCTTGACTGTGGGGGACAATTGTCATTCAGAATGCTGGTTTGTTTGTTGTGTAATTGGAGCAGCATTAGAAAAGATGGCAGAGAAATACAGACACACGTTCAGGGTTTCTGGTTATGTATTTGAATACAGTTTGGGATTTGAATGAGCTAAATTGCTTTCGAACCCTCCAGAGGAATTTGTTGTTTGAAGGTATAAGGTTTTTGCTCTGCGTAACTGGTTTGTAATCTGCATGAGCATTCAAATCAGGAGAAAAACAATGACTTCTGATAGAATAATATTGTTACTATTGTATTATAAAACATTGGGAGAATCAGAGGTAATGATTGTGATCATGCAAGACATGATCCACTCATGCTGTCTGAAAGGTGTGACGACACGTCCCAAAAACACTTAAGCCACTTATATTCTGACTGAGGTGTTTTAGCCATTGCTTATGTAATCATGAGAGGAGCGTTCAGCTGTTCAACACTTCTTGATTCTAATCTCACCAGCTCTTGTTCTGAATAGCAAACAGAGGTGATTGGATCACACTGGACTGACTTAAATCAGTTTGTTTTTGCAGATCTTCTGGAATAATTCTAGATGAACCATCTGTTATAATTTGAAACAATCTATAAATAAGAATTAAGTATGTTTACACTTCGTACGTGCTGCTCAGACATGTTAATTTTGTTGAACTGATCCTGATTCTAGATGTGGTGACATCATCATGTACTTTTCTTTCCTCACCGGCTGTATTTGGCGTTGCAGTTTTTGGTTTGATTTACTGGTGTTAAGGATTTTTTAGCTCCATGTAACCAGGTAACTCAAGTGTAAAGAACACAGGAAAGAGCAGACAGGGTTTCCCCAGTTGGATATCTGTTCTCATCAGCAGAGGTTTGGATGGTAACACTCCAGTCATTAACATACACAGCCGCACAAACACAGAAAAACGATCTCTATAGGTGCCTCTCGGGTATTGAGGTAGTCTCAGAACATTCTAGAACTTAAATCTCACACAACAACAACACAGACAACAAACAACTGTGCACAGGAACTGTACATACAATACATGCTCCAACTGTAATGAGGTCGGAGCCGAGTTTAAATACCCCCCCTTCTTGTTTGTCTCGTTTGTTCATGTCATTTGGCCCCCACCAGTTAGTAAATTCCCAGTAAATTAAACCATAAACCGTTAATGCCAGACAAACTGTAATTCTATTTTCACAGAATGATTTCTGCTATTACTATCCACTGGGGTGTGAAATCTATGAAGAGTGCTTACTTCATAGATCAGTGATCTTTATAGATCAGTGTTGATTGTAAGTGTCATCATAAATGCTTTCGATAAGTCATTCATTGCCTTCACCTCAGCGCATTTGGCTACAAAGAAGAGGCTCATGAGTGCAACAGGGTAATGAGGAAGACCTTGATAAGGATTTGATAGATGATGATGCTATGCTTCAGAGAACCAAAAGCAGATCAAGAAATAAATAAAGAGAGAAACTCTTCAGTTTGCTGTTCAGATTTGTGTGAGTAGTTTTCTCAAGGAAAGAGAGACAGCAGCCCTTAAACTCCCCTAGCAGCCAGTGCTTGTGTTAAAACCTCTCTGAGACAGAAGAGTCCATTACAAAGAGAGGGGCTTACGTTCTCCCACACTCACATATAGCGCTGCCTTTCTGTCTTTCTCATAGTTTAGACAATGAGGCACTCAAACAGTCGGAAGGGAGAGATTTGAGAGAGAGAGAGAGAGAGAGAGAGGGAGAGAGAGGAAGAGATCTCTACTGTAGATCTCTGTTCCAGTTCAAAACGTCAGAGAGATTGTAAGGTGGCTCGAGTTTTGACCTCCTTATGTATGTTCTCTAAACTATTAGGGGCTTTTTCAGAGTGCAGAGTTCCAGTTAAAGTCCCCAGAGGAGCTTTCTCACACGCACACAGACACGTTGGCGTATGTGGTTTATGAGGATTTTCTATAGACATAATGGTTTATATACTGTACAAACTGTATATTAAATCCCCTAACCCTACCAGTAACCTCACAGAATTTTTTTTGTGGCATTTTGTTAGTAGATTTTACAGTAGATCTGCCAACTGTGTAAAAGGCCAGAATACTGAAATTATAAGAATTATTTTACAGCTGCCTTGTGGGGTAAATAAATAGACTTTAGGTACATTAAATTTCTGTTGAAATCTTACACTAAAAGTTTTGTTGGCTTTGTATGCATTGTTAAAGGGCATTGTTTATGCATTTATGCATATGCATTGTTTCGAGTTCTGCTTTCCTTTCCTGCATTTCATCAAGAAATTAATAGATCGAATAGATCTATAGATATCAAAGACAGTATAAATTATTATTAACTAAATTATCTGTCTGCCTGTCTAAAATGTCTATAATATACCTAGATACTTCCTCCTGTCTGATATATATCAATTTAACCTTGCTCGCACTCTCTCTCTCTCTCTCTCTCTCTCTTTCTGTAGGTTGGAGTATCTGTTTATTTACAGCGATGGTATTTAGTATGTGTAGACAGTTCCTATTGAAACACGGCAGTGGCATTGAAAAGTGTTTGGTTATTTGTGATGTTTTGGGGATGTTTGTCCTCTGTGGCAGACCTGATGAATGGCCGTTGCATTGAGCTGTCCTCATTGGCTGATATAGAGCTTCCCCGTGCAGAGCAGCATTGTGTGGTGCTGGTTGGAAAAGGAGGCCAGAGGTGGTAGAATCAAAAACTCATTTGAATGTCTGGTTTGTGTAATGCAGTATGTGGCATACGCAGTGTTATTTTGAGGGGGGGGGACTTTCAAAGCATAAAAATTCATAACCAACATAAAACAGTTGTTGAATATTGGACTTCTAAACATTTGTTGATTCCCTAATAGAGAACCTTAATAGAGCAATTTAACAGTAATCTTATAATATTGATTTATAATCTGAGCTGTCGGTTCTGATTTCCATGTGTTTCTGGTTACCCTAGTATGGAGTTTTTGAGAACAAGTTATTGGTCAGTGTGATATTGGTTTGAGACAACTTCTTCTGAATCTAAACTGCTGAGGTTACTGAATTTACTGAAGAAATACGAGCCGCCTGTTTAAAGCTCTTTTCTGTATCCAACGGAATAGGGAGGTGTATCCAATGGAATAGGGAGGTAACTTGACTCCTGATCTACAGAAGGTGTGCACTCAGCTGAAAACAGTACAGGTTGTGTTTAATACTCATCCCATGCAGCTGATTCCCACGAGGCATGTGTGTTCAATCATGTAGGTGACCGATTCACTTTAAATATTATTTGATCGCTTCATTTGACGCTCTGTCAAGTGTGCGTTTACGTTTGCTAAATCTGCTTTTGTGTGTCTTTCGGTTACCGGGCTGATTCATTGATAAATGACTGGAGTGAGTGTTGGTGGGTGGTGGTATGGCAGAATGACTCTGAAAGTCGTCCTTCTTGAAGATAAATCATTCATCTCTTAATGATACACACGGCCCCTGAGGGCCCATTGAGAGCATCACACACAATGCACACACAAAAACTGACTGAAGAAATGAAGCTGTTCTCACACAAATGCCCCAAATTATCACTTTAATGACTCGAATGAGTCAAACTTCAGACCCACCTCACAGTGGACTGCTGACTTTTTTACAACACACACACTTATGTAATTTATTATTTAATTAATTTAAATGGGGACTTTCCACATACTTCTATTGTTTGTATACACAGCTAGTTATAAACAATTAAACTTAACCCACACTCTAACCTTAACAAAAAAAATTATGAATTTTTATGATAAAAAAACTTTGTTTACTAAATTTTATCTATCCGTTTTAAAAATGAGGACATCGTTAAAAGGAGCACAGATGCGATATGCCAGGTTTTGCTGACTTTTGAGTACAAATTTGTCACCAATATATGGTTATGTAAACACACACACGGTGAGCACAGTAAGAAACCTCACACACTGCTCGTATAGAGTCAGAAATGAACTTTGAGCTAGCTGAAAGCATTTGTTAATTAACGTAATTTTTTGAACTCAGTTAGTGTTTAAGTTGACGTGACATTTAAAGTGTTGTTTTGTTGAATCTGGAGTGTAATATTTTCTAGAACAAGTTTTTTTGTGTTGAAATAAGGTTTTTGTGTTGATTGATAGTTAATATCACTTGTACATTCATACTTAAGACTTAAAGTTTGGGCGGATGGGTAGTTAGTCTGGTTTAATGCTGTGTCTCCATCTAGTGGTTACAACGTGCAAATATACACTGTAATATAAACGGGCTGAAGGAACTTGTAATACCTGTTGGTCAGGTGTGGTTGTGTGTGCATGGGAGAGTGTATGAAGTTTTCAGTAGACGGGTGTTTGGTTGTAAGCTTGTAAGTACAGCGCGTGAAATCTGCATTAATGAGGGAAAACCGTTCCGTTTACATGCATTTAAAGTTGAAGTATGTACGTTTAGGATGCTAAAGGTAAAAGCTACAAATGAAAATTGTCATCATTTCGCCTCAGGAGATTTAATGATTATTTGCTTGTGTGGATTCAGTTCAATGTCGGTACATTAAGAGCCGCACATATTTTGTGGTTGACACTTAAGTGCTTTAATTAGAGTTAAAGTGGGCCATTATGTTCTGCCATTGTATTAACTCCACCCACTCTTACTTTACATACCTAAGACAGGAGAACGTGTTGTAAACTAAAAACTGTAAAAATAAACATTGTAATCTAAACAAATATATAACATTGTGGCTTAACCAATGATGTGAATGTGGGGGTGGGACTATCTGTTTGTCCGACCAATGGCAGATTAATATGTCTTTAGAAATATCTGTATGTTAATTTTAGGTGTATGTATCGTTCTCGGGTTACTCTTACTTTAAGAATATTGGATTTATACACATGTGGTTCTGATAAGCTTAAAGCCAAGTGACTTCATTTTATAAGTGCAGTCATACACATACAGTGAGAGTCAGCCTGCTTTATGATTGGTCACTGGCACGTGGCATTTTTTTATGTTTCCTGCTGCTTTATTCCATAAAGTCAGGGAAGCATGTTGTAGTTTTCCACATAAAACAGGTATGTGTGTTTTATGGATAAAGTTCTAGCAAGCCTTCTATGACCTTACATGAGTTAACCAGTAGAAAAGACAGGATTTAAGATGTACTTATTTACATTTGTCCCTATCCTGTAAATATACAAATTATCACGTATAGAAGCCTGTTGAGGCTATTGCTCAATAGAAATGCAAACCAGCGAGTCAGCACAGATGAATTTAGTCACTGTCCGCTACTATTACAGCATGGATGGTGCACGCCTCTTCTATAGCCTTTTGTTAAAGACAGAAGTTAAAGATTAACTGATTTACAAAACTCCAGCAGATCTGCTTTAACTCATTCAGTAATTCTCATAAGACTCCTGATTCATATTTAAGTCTTGCTATTTCTCTTATGGTGTATATGTTATATAGATATAATATATTCATAATCATGTGTGCATGCACAAAACTGCCCTTATCAGTTGAATATGTGTGACACAACCGTCAGCAGCCCAGATCATTTACACACTCACAGCAATAATGAAAACAATTACATTTGAATGAGTTTTAGATATAACGCATAGTACTGATTCAGTGCTGTCATACTAAATTTGGATTTGGACATAAGTGGCCGTAAAGTTAATGCTTAACTTTAGGTGGTTTATTAAAGCTGCAGTTATATGATAATATAACTGTTAATAAACAGATTTATGACAGGGATGCAGTACTCATTAATATTCATTCTGTAACATTATTTTTCATTGCTAAATTGCAAAAGTGACTCGAGAGGGCTGGTTTAGTTGTTTTAATGATATTAAACGCATTTAATACTAAACCATTAGAAACTTTGATTAGAACACACATTTACAACATAACAAGGACACTTGCTATGAAATTTGTATCCTTTAAGTAAATTTCAATGTTTCTTTTTTATGTATCTGTGTGTGTGTGTGTATCCCTCATTCTTCCAGCTGCAGCAGCGCCACGGTGCTCATATTTGGCCAAGTGTTTTATTGACTGGAAGACTGTATTTTCTCACTGTATGAGGTTTACAGACACATAAACACACTTAAGCACGTAATAGGAAAACGCGGCGTTCTTTCTCTTAAAACAGCACGCACACACCAGTGACACGCCATGCGTTTAATAACAACACAACTGCCACGAGTACTGCACACAGTTACATGACGAGAGAGAGAGAGAGAGAGAGAGCAGTGTGAAGGGTCAGTCAAAAAAATGAGGGGAAAAAGTAAAAATACTGTAAAAATACCCTTGTAAAAATACTGTGGCAGTATATAATCATATATAATGTTGGATAATGTAATATGAAATATTTTTTATACATGAAATATGTTTTAAACGAAGACAAAAAATGTGCTGCAAGGTTGTGTGATCGCCTCTGCATCATCCGTCTGACCTCTCTCTGATCTTGCAGGGGTGTGTGACGTGTAAAACTCTGCTGCGCTCCTGCCGGTGATCTGATGAAGTGACTGTGTGTCTGTGTGTTTTATTAAGTGAGTGTGTCAATTTGATTATTTCTTAGAACTGGAACATCAGTCTTCTCCGCTCTGCTCCACATCCCACATCTCAGTCTTTCCTCCTCTGTTCTCACTTCAGATCGTCTATCCATTGATGACTAGCAAGTTGTAAATTGTAATTGGCTGTAGTGCTGCCACCAGATGGCAGCAGCGTGCTTTATGGTTATCGCACTTTCAGCATACCTTGCATTGCACGCATGTTTTTTTCTTCTTTCTCCATAAGAATTCTGATTCCACAGACTGTAATAGAGGCAGAGCGGGAATGTTTGCCCCCACCTTTCTCTTTCTCTTAGTTTTCCATATGTACTTTCAGGTCAGTGGTTACAGGTCTGTAGGGTGACATAAAAGTTTCAGCTGCTTTTGGTGTCAGGCACGGACCCGGCAACCGCGGTGCCCCCGACAGAAAAAGTTCAAATTGGAATTGATTTTGGCGATATTTGGCATGATGTATCTCTGTCTTTTAGTTGTTCTTCTCTTTCCTGTCTCTCTCACCTCTGTCTTGTCACCTTTTAACTCATTCGGTATCAATAAGTGGACTCGATTTGAATGATTATTCTGTGAAAATCCATCAAATGTACGTGCATGCTTAAGTCATACCATTCTTCACTATAATTTAGAAGTTTTTGTGTTTATTTTTGTTTCATAGGTTGGCCAATGACATAATCAAAGGTGCACAAGACTCCTGGGGTCGAGTCGTCGAACCCGAAAGCTGCAGGATTGTTGTGAAGTTGAAAGTCGTCATGCCGGCCCTCTCCACCAGAACCGGCAGTGAGATAGGTGACCCATCCCTTTCTTACACCTTAATAACACACATGAGTCTAGCACAGACATAGTACAGAGTACTAAACAAGATGCTTATTTCTCTGTGTATGATTCTCCATGTTAGTCCTACATGACGTGTATGTGTAATGGGTTAGGGTTGTTATTAGGGTTGCGGGGTTTTGGTATTATGTGTAATGTTGCCACCAAAATGTTCATTATCAATGGCAACACCAATAAAATGTCACAACTCTGTGAACATGCTTTTTAGTTAAAGTTAAATATGAATGTGCAAATAATAGAACAGGCAAATAATAGGCAAATAATAGAACAAAACCAAGCCACAAAACAGACACAAATAAAATGTTTTTTTCTTCATATTTTTAACAAAAATATGTTAACTAAGGTAGTTAACTGTTAACAAAGGAAACCTTATTATAAAGTTTAACTTCGTTAACTCAGATCTGATACTTTGTTCAGCTTTATTTACATGTAAATAAACAAAATAGACTATACCTACATTTAATACCTATTTAAGACTCGTGTTTTTCTCTCCTTTAAGTGTGCCTGTCAGACAGTCGGCCCTTTGTACCACTGATACTACAGAAATATCATACTTTTCATATGCTTTTGACATCCCTGTAAATACATCATAGAGATATCAAATGTTCTTCCACATCTCCCCTGTGATAGATCTTTTCAGGTTTCCCTCCACAGCTCTCATGATTTCTCATCGGCTGGTGGAACTCGTATAGACAAAGTGAAAACCTAGATCATCAATTACTATTATGGTAATTTCACACAATTACTGACTTTCTGGGATCCAAAGTTAAAATTGAACAGTGCGGTTTCCCGGGTGACCGCAGGATTCGACTTCACGCTTGTTATTTGATCATCTTTTTAACTCATTAGATCAAACGTTCAGAGGTCACAGTATCACAGTTAGCGTGTTTACATTTGCGTTTGTAGACCAAAGACACAGCTAAACATTGCTCTGTGTCTCCCAGACACACATTGGGTTCAGCGCTTCTTCTGGCACACATTTGTTGCTTCATGTTCTCTATAAAGAAGTGATTACCAAGTGAACGTAATCTGCTAGAAAATAATGTCTAGCCGGGGTATAAAAGTCTGATGGACGACTGTAGGGTTGTGGGGAGACATGTGGTATGGCTGGGTTACGTCCTGCTTTAACCAACAGATTTTTAATGAGCGCTTTGAAAGCCCACGAAACTTCTGCGGATCTGATAGATCGGGCCTGTTACCCCTGTCAAGCTGTGTGTGAGTGCACTGGTGCACTAAATGTTCTTTCACTTATTTGAGGCTCTTTTGATCTCTTATTGGCTGCTGTTCTTTCGTTGGACACCTGACACAAACCTTCTCTCATATACACACATTAAATGGAGATTTCATCACCAAAACCCACTTTAAAATTGATCAAGGAGGGCTGCCACTAAAATGTTAGCTTATTTTGGGCTCATTGTACTCTCATTGAACCTGGTGTCTGTTCTCTGTAATCGCTATTCCTCTGTATGGACAAAATCTATGGGCATTAGAGTGCTGTTCCTTTTCTTCCTTATATGTATCCTGTTTTTTGTGGGGGAGTTTTGCTTCCTGGTGGCGTTTGATTTCAATGACCCTTGCGTGTCCTTGCGCTGACAGGCCCATCCACCCACCTGCCTGTAAAATGTGTTTGTGAGAGACCGTTTCTGGTGTTGGTGTCATAAGAGGAATCGACATGATTCTTTTACATCATCTGCAAACTCAGTCACTCCAAGCACCTCGGCTCGCATTCGCAGTCAGTTGTTGTTCACTTATATTTCCCAACACATGTAAAAGTTTGTAAAAACAGCCTGTATTCAGATACAGAAGCTGTGCTGCTTCCCACAGTTTGCCGGTCATTGTTTGTTTTCTGTCTTAGGTTCAGCGAGTGTTTTGGGCCTCAGAGTTCTATGTCCATATGCCTTTAGAACCATGTGTTCTGTTCTGTTGAATCTGCTCAATGACAAGAGCATCTTAGTCCCCTGCAGTGCTTTTATGGGCCGTATGAAGTTTTACGATGTTATTTTAGGCCGACCTGCTTGTCCAATTACTAGAACTCTCCCAAAGGTGTCACAAAAAAGAGAAGAGCTCCAGGTATACTCGAAAAGAGAGAGAGAGACAAAGACAAAGGGAACATATGGGAAGCTCTTAGGGCAAAGTTCTTTACCAGATAAGCGTCTTCTAATGAAGACAGTTGTATGCATGACAGTTTAATGTGGGTACAGGAATTAGGCAAAAAACTCCACGTGCAGCTATTCTGTTTGAGCCTGGAATTATATTATCCTTAAACATGCCTGGTTTTGTTCTTATGGTTTAGAAACTAAGTCTCTGTGTATGTGAGTACACATATTTCCATCGGTTCTGTTCAGAAACAAGTGTAAGTCGTAACGATGCTGTCGTTCGTAACAAGATCCACCTTGAGCTCCATATTGTTTATCGTTCAGGTGCGGAGTCGCTCTTATGGCTTCAGCAGAGCACCGGCTGAATGTGGCTGCAGTGAGGGATATGACAGGAATGGCCATATTAAATTTAATCTCGGCTAACAGTAAATTTTTCCGTTCTGATGTCAAGAATGCAGAGCATCTGAGCAGAGGACAGAACGAGAGAGAGATTTGAGGGAGAGAGAGAGATTTGAGGGAGAGAAAGAAAGAGAGATTTGAGGAAGATGGAGGGGGAGGGAGGTAGAGAGATTTGAGGGAAAGAGAAAGAGAGAGAGATTTGAGGGAGAGAAAGAGAGAGAGATTTGAGGGAGAGAAAGAGAGAGAGATTTGAGGGGGAGATAAAACGAGAGAGAGAGATTTAAGGGAAAGAGAGAGAGAGAGATTTGAGGGAAAGAAAGAGAGAGATTTGAGGGAGAGAAAGAGAGAGAGATTAGAGGGAGATAGAGAGAAGAGTGTCAGGAGTGGCAGCAGCATGTGCTTTGGGAGCACTTTATTGATTTCCAGCTATTTATCCTCTTCTTTTCCATCTCTCTCTCTCTTTCTCTCTCTCTCTGTCTATCTCTCTCTATCTCTGTGCTGCCATTGGGATGCAGAACTGTAACACAAGGATTTGTTGCCACTGGAAAACCTCCCTGTTTCCAATTACATCAGAATGAAAATTTCCACTTCGTTTCACCAAATGCAAGTGAAAGGAAAGAGAGAAACGTGGAGGGAGAAGGAATTTCATGTATTTGTATCATATTTGTATGTCCCCTTCTTTTGAAGATAAAGCCGCCTGTCACTGTAGACGTTTCATGTTTAAAAACGTTAAACAAGTCTGACAGATAAACAACAAACAATCATCATTTGTGAAGAAAAGCTAAGATATTGCCAGGGTGGATATCTAGAAGTCAGAAGAGCTGTGTCAAAAACAGTGCTGTCCACCAGCAGTTTGTAGCATGTGTGTTTACAGCCCACTACTCCAGTGTGTGTGTAACTGGTGTGTAACTGAGTATGGGTCATTATACTTACATTATACATCATTTTAGTTTCTCAGGTGCTTCAGGATGAGGTTCCCTCCTGTTATAATCTCTGTAAATATGCTGGTTTGTCTTTGGCCTTTGTGCAGCAAGAATGTAATAAGATGTGAAAACCAGTTTTTGACATTGATGTCTTTCCCTTACGGTTATCTCTAAGTTGGCGAACACAATCCGTTCCAATACAATGATGAAATTTCTTGCTGAAAGCTATTAACAGGATGAGGATAAATGCAACGTGCATGCGTGATAATGACTGCAGAGGACCAGACACAGTTTGTAGGATGACTGTGTGCGTGTGTCTTATTGGAGTAGATGGTGTAGAATGTGCCTGTAGATCTGCTACAGACTCCGGGCTGGAGTTCTGATGTGGTGTTGTGGTTTAATAAGCTGGAGCTGAGGATGAGAACACGGAGATGAAACCCTGCAGCAGACTCGGAGTGCCAGAAGAGCTTTTCCACAGAGTTCATGCATATTGTTAGTTTAGCTTCTGAAGGACAATAAAAGATTGAAATAGCTTCTGTTGTCTGGAAAAAAGACACAGATGCAAAAAGATAAAACAAAAATACGCCCATGTTTGTTGGAACTCTGAGTTGAATCCGAGCAGCACTAAAACATATACTGTTACTATATGTAGATTTAGTATTTTGTTCTTTGTTTCTTTCCCCTCTTTTTATAGTTTATCAGCGCGCTGTAGGGCCTCTCTATCTCTCTCTCGCTCCCTCTCGTTCTCTGTGGATGGAGTATTTCTGTTTTAGGAGGTAAATCAGAGGCACAATGAATGAAAGAACTTAAAACGCAGCTGTTCTTGTTTTCATTTCTCCATTCACATGCTCGGTTTTCTCACAGACAGACACAAAACATGTTTCACCAAGTAGCACCTGAAGTACTGACCCCTGAGGTGGTCTAACGCACGTGTGCGCGCGTGACAGATATACTGCATCACAGAGCCAGTCTCTCAGCACCTGAAGGAGAGAAACGCCGGCCAGTTTTCATTTCCTGCCGCGCTGCTCGCCGAGACGAGTGTGTGTGAATCTTTTTGCACTATTGACTTTTGAACCCATCCAAACAACACATTTAGAGAAAACCGTTTTACTGTTCTTTCGAAATGCGGTCTGCGCTGTAAATCTATCTGCTCCTGTTTTCCACCAGTTGTCCTCCTCCTGGCTAGTGTGTCAGGGCCCGAGGCCAACAGGGGCCAGACAGTGTGCCAGCAGGGCAGATTTCCCATGCAAACAGCGTCTGTTGTGGCGTACGTTTGTAAGTCTGTATGGCTGTATATTTGCATGTGCTATCCTTGTTTCTTTCTTCATGAGTGTGTGTGTGTGTACCTAAGAATAAGTTTCTGCTTGCGTCGTTCCAGAAACCCATCTTTGTCTACACAGTCTGCATGCATGAGCACGTAAGCTCTTGCGCGTGTCTGTGTGAGTGTTGTGTTCTTCAGACAGTATGAATGTCCTCGTTGCTTTCCAAACAGGCCGCGTAATTAAAGTTGGTCTCTGTGCCCGGCGCTGTTGACCCGTAATGTTGTGAATTTGAGAAGC
>JAZGTJ010008632.1:2259-20676 GCA_036877575.1 Botia almorhae
TAGATAGCGGGTTGAGTGCTTTAGCGTGTGCGTGGGTTGGCGTCGTGGCGTCGGTTTTGTCAGAGTGATACTGACTCCTCCACCCCTCCTCTTACTCAATAAACCCTCTCTGAGCAGTTAATCACTAAAGACCGACCAATTAGTCACGCAACGCTAACAGCGCACAATCCCACTGTCACAGCGACTCTCGTCTCCAGCCAATGACTGTGCCTATATATCCTTCCACCCTTTCACATCTTCCAGCCTATCTCAGTCTGGTTTCAACCATTGTGAAGTTGTTGAAACAGGACGTCAAGTAAATATCCAGTCATAGACCCAAAGTTGGCCCAGTTGCACTTATAGACTAAAAGGCAAGCAGTGTTTTTGAACATGGGTGGCACTGACCACCAAACCACAGGGTGACCTATATATAAGCCTAAAAGTACTGATCATGGTTTCTTCTGAGCATCGAGATGGGACCACCTGCTCCACCCCCTAATTCTTCTGTTGTTCTGTTGTCTTTTTATTGTCTTTTGTTTTCCTTCACACTTTCTCCCCCCCTCAACGGCACCCTTAAATTCGCAGTACTTCGGTCAATGAGGGAGTCTGTGTTGTTAAGGACGGCTGCTTCTTTCCCCGTCTGTTTCTGAGTAGATAAGCGAAAGTTTAAGTCGGGTTACTCCGTTATCTCATTAACCTGCAAAATGTGTTACCTTGTGTCACCTGTGACACTCTGCGTGGGTCATCTCTAAACCGCCACGCTTCGCTGAACTCGTGAAATGCACTTCCTGTTTAAATCAATAGATCATTCATTATTTTCTTCCCTTAAAAGGCAGGATTACAAGCATTTCTATTCACTCCTGCAGGTAACTGGTGTGTTCAGCAAGGAATACATACCTCAGGGTACACGGTTCGGACCCCTGCAAGGTGTCATCTACTCCAAAGACAATGTGCCCCCGCAGACCAACAGGAAATACTTTTGGAGGGTGAGTGACTTCATTACTGATGTAATCTATAAAAGGACACTATTTATGATGAGAGAAAAGTTGCCAAACCGGTCATGAATGACTTTCCAGAGAATTTAAGTGGAAACAAGCCGGAAGCACATTCATTCATCCTGTAATGACTATTTGTAATTACAGGATATATGTGTATATACTTTAGAAATATACACATATATACACATGTGCAAAATACCCAGCTCACAATGTTAGGGGTGCACAAATGTTTCCCTAATAACAAGTAACAAAAATGTTTAAAAAGTTATTTTGAAAGTTCTAGGAACATTCAAAATGTCCAGTTTAGATTCGTTTTATTAACATTATTGCTTGGTTTTAATGTTATGTACACTTTTTTAATTCTGTAATGCTTTTAAAACGTTGCACGACCAACTTAAGAATATTGTTTTTATATAATATATGAAATATACCATTATACCATACCAAAACATTTACTAATGTTACTGCAAGAACGTTTTGAGAACTTTGAGAGAACTTGTAGAAAATGTTATTTTGTGTTCTGAGAATGTTCCCTGTTGTCTGGGTGGTCTTTTCTTTTTGATTTTGCTAAAAAGTCAAAGGTTTACTTGGAAAATACAGAGGAAGCACTGAGAGATCTTATCCTGTTTGTTGTGGATTTCGGCTTTGTTCTCATACTATGGTTTACTCAGCAGAAGTTCTGAGTATACTTATTGTGAAACCCTGTCACAAAAACACGAGGGACAGTGTAGTCTTTGGTTTGTGGCCAGATTTTAGAGAAGTCGCATTCCTGCGCAGACTGTCGTTCAGAATGACACGCACACACAATCACTTTCCTTTGTCGTTTTGCATGCATGCAAGTCTTTACATTTCTGTTGTCATATTAACAGGCATCTAATGAACTTTACTACCTTTATCTCCTTGCCAAGGTCACTAGATACTGTGTCTATTTTTGTTTACATGTGTGGGTGAGCGCGTGTACGTAAACGCACGGAGGCACGCCCGTGTGTTTGGCAGCGGGTGTGCGTTCGCGCCGTAGG
Organism: Botia almorhae; assembly: GCA_036877575.1. Classification (NCBI taxonomy): domain Eukaryota; kingdom Metazoa; phylum Chordata; class Actinopteri; order Cypriniformes; family Botiidae; genus Botia; species Botia almorhae. Next base: position 4,256 of record JAZGTJ010008632.1, read on the forward strand.
TACGTGCAATCGAGTGTCACCGTGGGTTTTCCTCTGAGCTGTCCTTTCCTTCCTCCATTTCCTGTAAATCCGTACCGACTTCCTGTTGGCATTGAAGAGACAATACTGAAAACGTCACATGACTTATAGGCAGGTGAACGACTGTAAGGAGGGCTGTCAATAATGGTGAAAGTTGCGTTTCAGTTGTTCGAAGGCTGATAAACATCTGTGAGTGTGTAAGATAGTGGAGCTGTACATGCCCTGGCACGTCAAAGCAGTAAATTTCCCCGCGTACAAATGAGAACGAGAGAGGGTGGAGAAAGGGGCGGAGACTAAGCGTGTGACTGGCAGCATGTGTACAAAGTCTGCTCCTTTATAAAGGGCTGACATCACTAACAGAGTTACTCATACATCTGATCTGAAGCCACACGCACGCACTTTCACAGGTTAGAGCACAGAAAGGAGTTGATTTAAGCAGCTGTTGGACGAGCGTTCTGTTCATGGCCGAGGTGAAGAATAATTCATAACAACTTTCTTAAACTCATTTACAGAATGTCACCAAGTCGGACGTTTGGATATTTCAGCTGGATTTTAATGTCGATGGTTTTGACTCGTGCAGATAATGTTGCTCTGCGTCAGATCTAATGTCATTTCTCTTTTTCTCTATTAGATTTACAGTGGTGGCCAGCTTCACCACTTCGTCGATGGTTACGATGTACAGCGCAGTAACTGGATGCGGTACGTCAACCCTGCACGCTCGCTGGCCGAACAAAACCTGGTGGCCTGTCAAAATGGCCAGGAGATCTTCTTCTACACCATCCGACCCGTGGAACCAAACCAAGAGCTGCTGGTGTGGTACAGTCCAGAGTTCTCCCGGAGACTGTGCGGCCAGCCAGAGCAACCAGACAGCCTGAAGCCAAGTGAGTCACCAGCTCTGGTTCTTATGGCTCTGGTGCTTTATGGTGCAGGGACATGTTGGAGTTATTCAAGAGTTATTCTGTGGATAGTGAGATGGTTTGGAATGCTTGAAATGGTGATTGAAAGATTTCAGTGTTGTCCTTTTAACACCTTCTCTCATGACACTTTCCACTGTGAAATTTAAACCTAAACTTTTAGGCTTTAAATCTGAAACTGAAAACTTATTATAACTTATTTATTGACTGAACTTTGTACTTAAATTTTGTGGCTAAACTTTTACTTATATTTAATGACTAAACTTTTTACTTATTTAGTGACTAAAGGTTTTGTTTAAATTTGGTGACTAAACTTTTTCCTTAAATTTGGTAACTAAACTTTTTACTTATGTTTACTGGCAATCTTTTTATTTAAATTTAGTGGCTAAACTTTTACTTCTATTTTATGACTTAACTTTTTACTAATATTTAGTGATTAAACATTTATGTAAATTTAGTGACTGAACTTTTTACTTATATTCACTGACTAAACTTTTTTACTTACATTTTTTAATGTAATGTTTTACTCCAATGAAAAAAAAACTGAGGTAAACAGTGCAGTGATAAGTGCATAGCAAAATACATTAGAATATTGAGCAGAAATGACAACAGATATATTGATACACTCAATGAATGAACACAACAATGTTTTTTAATAACTATGAAAACATTTTAATACTGTGTTGGCTGTCCTCTCATATCGCTTTCCTTTTCTACTTTTCACCTACTCCTTTGGTTTCTCATCTTAAAATTTCTTTTGCTGTCTCTCGCTTTGTCGTTCTTCAGACAATGGTATTAGTCACCTTAACCACCTTTGTATTTTGCCCCTCCTGTGTACACTCACTCAAGAGTGAGATCTGAATCTGCATTTTCCTGAGCCTGGCATCTGTCCTTATCTTTCCTTTAATCAGCTGATTTCTCTGAAGATTTCAGATGTTGTACTGCCATTATCTGACGAGATCCGTGATGAGTTTTTGGGCACCCTTGGTTCATCTGTGTTCATATGCTAATGTTATACTGATGTACTGCATGATTATTTTAAAACAGGTTTTAAAATAATCAAGCACATATGAAAGTATATGTATATCTATCGTCCTTATAATCAACAATGACTCTATCCTTACACGTCAATAGACTTTCTCTAAGGGTTCCCAAGCTATGAAAGTGACTATAAATGAAACCGCTTATGTAGGGGGCTGTGGGTACATGCATGGGATAGTGTGTGTGTGTGTGTGTGTGTGTGTGTGTGTGTGTGTGACAACTGTCTGGATGTTTCTGTCTGTGGAGGCATATTGTGATAGTGCTTTTATCACACAGACTCAATCTCTCGCTGACATTGTGCTATTTCCTGTCTCATTCATTCCTCTGCAGTTGTGTGTGTGTGTGTACGTGCGTGTGTTTCTGTCTGCTATTGTTAAGGCCCATTACCTGAGTCATGTTGACACACACGCTCCACGTCTCGAGATGTCTTAGCGATGCTTTAACTGAACAAGTACGCCTAATTATTGAATATCCCTCTTTAGGAAACCTCAGACAGTGAAGCAATGTTCCCCTTTCCATGAGCCTCGTCTGTGCTGTCAAATTTTACTTCCTGTGTGAGGCTCAGAAAATCAGTATGTTTAGTTTTACAAGCAGTGATAAAATAGTGTGAACTAGTGAATAATATGTGTGTGTATGTGTATGTATGTAGATATATTTTGCATATCTTTGTTTTATTCACTTTTATTCAGTAAGCGTAATACTCACATACACACACATATATATATGTATACATGTACACACACACACGTTATTATATATATGTGCGATCTTGCACTTTCTTTCTTGATATGCGCTTTCCCTCCCATATTATAATTTCTGATTATTAATGAGGAAGTTACATTTTGCTCCGAGCTGCTGTGCTCATCTCAAATATCCATTTTCACTTTCCTCACGGTAGTTAGGAAATGCCTAACTCACCGATGCCTGTAAACGCCGCATCAGATTGGTTCACATGGGGTTTGAGGAACAGAGTTTCACATGGGTAATAATGTGTTTGTGTAATCTTCCCATCGCTGTGTAACACAGTCGAGCTCTGTGCCTTTCTCCATGATATAGCAGGTTTTGTCTGAGTCACAGCAGAGGTTACAGAAAGTGGCTAGCTGTTGTGGTTTTCTTTTTACAATCTCGAGAGCAAAAGGACAGTAATAATCGGACCTTATCTCAATTCCCTGTACAACAGTCGGTAACAGTTAGCGCTGAAGTGGCATCGGAGAATTTTGTTTCCCATGCTTGAGGACATCTGCCGCTCGGGTGACTCAGAACAGTTTCTGAGTGAGAAATGTAGTCGTGACACGAGTCTCCTTTCTTCCGATACATACACATACCCCCCCCACCACCTCACAAACATACACTATACACACCCACACTATAAACACCCACACGGTGGTAATCTAGGTGCTACGTGAAAACGCTACTATCTGTTTGTCAAATAGAAACCAGTCAGATATCTTCTGCCTGTCAGCTTTAAACTGAAAGTGCTGCCATTTACCATAAGTGAGTTTCTGAGGGGGAAGGACATGAGTAGGTGTATGACAGACTTACAGGCATATTTGATTAGCAATTGAGCACTGAATAAAGTTTGAAGACCCCGAAGATGTACACGCGTGAGAGAAAAATGTGTAGCGCGATTAGCGATTAAAGAAAATGTCATTGCAAAAGTTTCATACTTGGTTTTTCACCTCTACCAGCTTTGTTCACGCTTCATCTTATGCTGTTTTGACCTTTGTTTTTATCTGTTTTTCTTTTAACCAGAGCACATACCTGATATTGCATCATACGAGTACCTGAAGCAGCCCCTACCTCAGTATACCTACTATCCCAAACAGCCCCCTAGCCCACACAAACTTCAGAGCGAGGGAGAGGAAGAAGAGGCGGACGAAAAGATTGATGTAGAGGTTATTGAGAGGGACACGCCACCTGACACACCAGACGAGCAGGTTGTGGATTTCAGCAACAAGGTCTTCAAAGCAGCTCCACCAGAACCTGTACGTTCTCCACTACCAAACCAGAAGGAGCTGAACATGAGTACTCATCTGTACCCCACCCTCTCCCCACCACAAGAACTTCCTCTCCACCTGCATGGCCTCTACGGTCATCGAGAGGGTCTGATCTCATACCCTTCATTGCCCTCACCGAGACCTCTGCAAGCTCCATATCCCCTTTTGTCTCCATACAACCCCCATTATCCCCACCTGCTGTTGCCTCCATATTCCCCTCCCTTCCCTTCCATGTTGCCCTCAAAAGGAGGCCTCCGGTTCAACAGCTTTTTGGGTAACGATGGACTGCCCTACCCTTCCATACCCCAACCTGGTCTGCTACCTGTTACGTTGCCCTATCCTACCCCGATTCATGGGGGTCTGAAGGAAAGAATGCCAAATACTCCACCCCGGGGAGCTCCCGCGACTCCTGAGCTTTCCCCTCAGCTCAAACACTCCCCCCAACAAACTCCACAGAAGCCCCTGTCTAAATATGAGGAGGCCATCAACCTTAGCATGGCTACGCCCAAGAGCACCTCACCAGCGTCCTCCTCCCCTTCACCTACCCCTGGGTACAAATCTCTCCCCTACCCACTCAAAAAGCAAAATGGCAAAATCAAGTATGAATGCAACGTCTGTCTGAAGACATTCGGTCAGCTGTCCAACCTCAAAGTGAGTAGACTTCTGAGTAAATCTTTTTAAAAGCCATTTTAAAGCTGCAGTCTGTAACTTTCACCTCTCTGTTCGAAACATAAAATTGCAGGTGCATACTTTTCTTGGTGCATATTGAAGTCAAATTAAGTCAAACTGATATTTCCCAGGAAATCAGACCTGACAGCTCAAATGATACATTATAATATATATATTAATATATATATATATATATATATTACAATATATATTTTAAGCTTGTTTTAAACACTGATCTGTTATGTGATAACTTGTGTTATGAAATAATTGCTTAATAACTGATTTTTGTTCATTTTAATCTAAAAAGGTTACGGATTGCAGCTTTAAAGTGTTAAGCACGACTAACTATAATTAAAAGGTAACTATATATACTCTAACTAAACTAAAACTTATGTTAATCTACAGGTGCACTTGAGGGTCCACAGTGGAGAAAGACCATTCCAGTGTAACCTCTGCAAGAAGAGCTTTACCCAGTTAGCTCACCTCCAGAAACATCACTTGGTCCACACAGGAGAGAAACCTCATGAGTGCCAGGTAAATTCCTGTAGATGCCATATCTGTGGAGGCAGGAGATAAAAGGCATCGCATGACAATTATACCCTGTTAACACACAATGACGCACACCCACAACACTGCTTATCACTCGCAGAACCTTCACCTCGTCACTCCTGTTTCCTTTAAGAGAAAATACTTGGTTAACTAGTAACTAAAGAGGGTGTGACAGTGGCGTCAGCCTGCGCTATTCATCTCTCTTGACCATTGAAAGAAAAACCCTCCATTAATGTAAAAGCGCGTCTGGCTCTCTGTCTACATACCAAAGTGACAACACGGCAATTATGAAAGGCAACAAAGACGCCGTCTCTGTCTCTCGTTCCCCTTTGAGGATGTCCACATGAGTCGTTTCGAAATGTTTTTGTCCACACTGGTGTTTTTAAACACTGCTCGTTCACACGAAACCTTCGTAAGGGCCTTAAGTCACACACGAAAGAAATATAAGAAGCCTGCCTTTATTTTAGTATTAAATTTTTTTTTTTACAATTTTAGTATTTTATATAACAACCATAGCAATGTTAAATAACAAGCACAACAATGCCGTAAGGGCTTGTGTTAGTAATTGTGTTACATGGAATGGATTGTATCACGTGACTAAACAAATACGTTGTCGTTTTATCTCTCTTTTCCCCATTCACACAAAAATGCAAAAACAAAACAAAAAAGCAAAAAAAAAGCATTTTTATACTTGCATGTACCATACAAAGCTATAAACTAAATGATTCATTTTAAGGCACTTTACTCTGTATTTTATAAAGTGCTATATGAATAAAAGTGACTCAGAGGAAATGTTTGTACATTTATGAATGTGAAATACAAATTTTCCTCTTGTGAATCTCCACAGGTGTGTCACAAGCGCTTCAGCAGCACCAGTAACCTGAAGACCCACCTGCGTCTGCACTCGGGAGAAAAGCCCTATCAGTGTAAGCTCTGCAGCGTGAAGTTCACCCAGTACATCCATCTCAAGCTCCACCGGCGTCTGCACAGCTCTCGCGACCGGCCTCACTGCTGCCAGGCCTGTGCCAGGGCCTTCATCCACCGCTTTTCCCTGCACCTCCATCAGCGCTCGGGCTGCTGTCCAGCCGCCCGGCCCGACAGTCCGGAACTGAGGCGAGCAGCAGAGCTGGTGGAACGGTTTGATGCCAGTCATGAGGCCGAGACTCTGCCTGAGAGTGCAGAAGAAAGTCAGGTGGACGCCACCCTGGAGAAATGGCTGGCCAGAAGTTTGGAGAGTGGCGAGGGGAAAGAGGACCTCGGGGTCCTCAAAGCTTTTGCTGCAGTGCCACACGGGGTCACCACCATGGGACATCACCAGGAGAGAGCAAGTGTGGTGCACTTCAACCATCGAGCTTCTATTAAGACTGAGGAGGAGTAGATGTGAAAGAAAGGATGAAATATTGCTGTTTCAGGTTTTCCAGAACCCCCACCACCCCCGAAATCAAAATGCTATCTATGCACAGGGCATTTCCCAGTTTACACCAAAAATTCTCCTCGTTACAGAGATAAATCCAAGAGAAAAGAGTGAACCAAGCCAATGAGAGCCACACCAAACAAATTGTGTTTCCAAAGACTTGAGGAACGTGTGAAGTGATTGAACTTCTACACTTTGACCTGTTTTAGAATGAAGATGTGATTCTTATGTCTTTACTTCAAACATCTGCTTTTCATATGACGTAACCGTCTGTTTGTGTGAGTTTGTCTTAACTTATTTTTGTTGAAATCTTCTTATGTTGAGCACTGTTTCAGGTTTAATGTTTGTGTACTTTTTTATGTTTGGCGTAAAACAGCTGGCTCACGTCGTGAGTGTTTTTGAAACTTCTTCAGTCCGTCTCCTTAATATTGGGATACTCAGGAATAATTTGTTAATCCCATTATGGACACTGTGACAGTCCCAAAAGGAATTTTCCATCCATTCCAAGTGTAAATGAACAATGTGTTTGTGATGCAGATGTGTGCGTATAATTTGTTTTTGGTTTAAATTTTTTCAAGTGATTATTTACTGTAGCTTCTTGTCTGTGATTTACAGAAGTTGCTTTTTAATCCAATTTTATTTTGAACCCCTTTTCGACATTGGAAAGACAAAATGCCTCGCTTGTGTATTTAATATTTAAACTGAGAGAAATACTTTTTTGTTTTGTTAGTTTTATTTGATGTTACATGGTTGCGTCTGCCAATGTTTACTGTTGTTTCTTAATCCAAACAAGTATTTTTAGCACTATGAAAGTATCCAAAAAATGTAGCTGGAACTGAATTTGTCAATCATCTCCGATGAAGATTGCAATACTTCTTCCTTTACGAACTACAGATGCAACAGTACCTCAATTCTAAAAAAATGAAATTGTTAGCTTTATATTTTGTGCTCTTTTAATTTATTTAAAGTCAGCGCTGGAAAAAGCAGGAACTAGATCCGAGTGCTGGGTGATTCTTAGCTATAACAGGGTTTAGAAATGAGTTCCATAAACGTAGTGACTTTTGTACAGTTTGTTTTGTTGTTCTAGCTTATTGTTGACTGCGTTCTATAAGATGAGACTTTATATGTGAGAAATTATTTTTGACAAACTTTTATAATGTAGCACATTAAACATTACTTCTCTAACTCTCTTTGTTGATGACCTCACTGTGTCAACAGAATCGAGTTTTCACACCCACACGACTCCCTCAGGCTTGTTTTTTTGAAAGTCCCACACAGCGCCGGCCTCTGTGGTTGTATTTCTAGAAAGTAGAGGAACTGAAACGGTTACTCATCAGCCAGGGCTGCACAAAAATGCCCACCGTCACATGAAACGCTGTTGTTTGTATGACATTAAAAACATTAAACCGCCTATTTACCTTTACCTGTTGTTACTGTAAGCATGATTTACAGTAAGAGCACAGTTATAAATACAAGTTTAAATACAGGTTTCAAAAACAGATCCCCCCCACACACAACTATCAGAAAATATAATTGTGCCAGTTCATATATTTCATTACTGAAGAAACTTTGACATCACATCTAATGTGCTGTTCCTGTAGCTCAGTTGGTGGAGTTTTGTGTTAGCAGCGCAAAGGCTGTGGGTTCAATTCCCAGGGAATGCATGTACTAAAAAATTCTATATCTTAAACGTACTGTAAGTCACTTTGGATAAAGGTGTCTGCCAAATGTAAATGTACACATTTTGAAACACCTAAAAAATACAGTTGTGTTCAGAAGCACTAGCGAATACAAAATGGAATGTTTAAAACCGTGGAAATAACCTTTTGCTACTATTTAGGACACTAAATAGTATGTAAACAAGGTTGCAGTGTTAAAACCCTCCACACAGCTGAACAGTTAGTGTGTTTTAGAGTTTCTGATGTGTTCACTATAAAGCTCTGAGCTGTAAGCAGGTACAACTGGGGCCCGATCAACACATAAATGTCAGTAACAGAAGATAAAGCATTTACAGTAAGAAATGGCTCATGTTGTTCTTTGAGTACTGTCACAACCTCCCTTCTTCTCCCCTCAAACACACACACACACACACACACACACGACGGGGGAGTCCCACACACCACACACACCTCAGACCAGAACAAACACCTCAGGGTATGTGTGTGAAGGAGAGAGAGAGAAAAAGGGAGCGAGAGACTACAAGGGAGAGATTAAAAGAGAGAGTGTGTGGTGTAGACATCTGTCAGTAACAGCATGTCAAACCACCACTTTGAGTACATCTTAGGAGAAGTTGCAAGAGGCTCTTTTTGGCAGAAAGGTGAAAGAAATGTGAAAACATACCACAGAAGGAGTGGAACTCGACTTGCTGTAAATGACATGCAGAGAGTGCGTGTGTGTGACATGTACTCGCTTTGCCTTCCTGTGCAGACCTAAAACATTATGCGTTTAGTAATTGCTAGGAAGTCATTCGCCGAAACCCAAAACCTTAGTTCCTGCCGAGAGCCAGAGCGGCACAAAGGTAGCTAAGATTATAAAACCACACTTTTTATGTAAAAAAAAATGGTCATTGACACCTGCATTGTGCAGATATACAAAGAAAAGGAACTTACAAGTAAAACAGACAGGTTGAACAGGAATAAACTTGCAAACAAAAAAATCCTTATAATAAACAATAATGAAAAACATTGTTTGTGAATTGCACATCAAATAATAAAACTTAAGTAAATATGGCTTTCTGTTCCACAGAACCCCTCTAGCTATATGTTGCACCGAACTTTTTATTAACAGGTTTTAACTTTTAAACAGGTTTTATGTAACCGGGTTGCAATGACTTTAAGCAACATTGTTAATAGAGTAAACTAAGGTTAATTACATAAGGTTAATGAAATGTTTAGATGAATCAGTTTAACAGTTATGATTTAGGTTTAAACTATCAACTTAAGTCCAGTTTTCCTAAAATGTGTTTTACCTTCAATCAGAATAAAAAAAATAAGTTTGATTGATTAGTATATTCAATACAAGCACTTTACCTTGTACAAAATCTGCACACTCTATAGACAGCCTCCACTTTTCTCATATTATTACTAAAACTAAGAAGAAAATAAAAATCACACTGCCTTTAAGTGAAATGATTTGTGAAATACTCATATACTAGTTTTGTACTTGGAAATAAAGCAGCCTTCCTCTTTTACGGTCTGTATCTCCAGCTAATAATTTATTGAAAACAAGACAGATATTGAAAGGAGGGTCACAAGGTCAGTACTGAAATAAATGTACAGTAACAGGCACCAGTGCGACGTTATAGAGAAAACATAAGTCTCATTTTTTGATCCTGACCCTAAAAAAGGCGTTTCACAATGTTAGAAGAACCATTTTTGGCCATATGGTTCTTCCATAGAACCTGTCTGTTTCACAAAAAGGTTCTTTGTAGTGGAAAATAAAAGTGCTTTTAGACTATAAAAAGGTAAGAAAGAAATGGTTCCTTTAAATGAATAGTTCTTTGGGGAACCAAAAATAGTTCTTCTATGACATCGCCGTAAAGAACTGCTTAAGAATCTGTATTTTTAAGAGTGTAGTTACAGTGTTTACAAAAGGAGTCAAATACAAACAGATACAATTAACAACAGATCGAGGAAAGGGGAAGTTGGTTTAAAAGAATCATGCAATAGGTTTTTAAACATGTCAGTTTACCATGTAATCCTTCACGAGGTATTGAAAAGGGTTTTCATGCAATCATATTTTGTTTAATGTTGACATTCTGAAAAATGAGACAAATGAGCGTTAGTTGACAGTTTAGACTTGTTTCTATACCGCTAATACTTCAAATACTGGTCATAAGTATACTGGTTATTTGGTTATTATACTGTGTTATTTCAATGCACTATTGCTTAAAAGTGGAATCACATTACCTTACAATGTTGCCCCACCTTCTGCTATTAAGAGACAAAAGATTATAATTTTACAAAGCACACAATCATTCAACTAAATTAATTCAGCTCAAAGCCTGAAATTGTCAATTAAGTTTAATAAAATGAAGGTTTTTATGCTTTTCCGTGACATTCCTAGACTGTTAGCCAGCATGACTGCTTTCCTTTTCTGTTGTTTTGTCCATAAATCATGAGCTGATGAGCTGTCATTATCTCTGACTACATGATAACTGAAAGTACAACTGTATGCTATCTTTTCCAGCGAACCTGAGACTTCCAGAAAAGCCACATTAAAAGATTATTTACCGTTCAGAAGCAACGAAACACAAACTCCTGCCTTATCTTCCTTATCTTCGCGTGCTTTTTAAGAACAACACAGAGGAACCTCTTACAGGTTTTCTCTTTGGTATATAATGTGTGTTATGCAATGACACATTTTAAAACAGGGAATCATTTTGGTTGGATTATTATGCATTTTAAAACACATTTTAACATTATATAATTCTGGTGTATAAATATCTATAAGACTCGCTATACAAACGCACACAACGCACGGTGAACGTGTGCTGGATTCAAATTCCACAGTTTTACAGTACTTAAGTACGTACAGTACGGCTATGTCACCAACAATACCTTTGAATTATGCTTTGTGTATTTCCTTAACAACCCATTTATAATGTCACACAGGAAAATAAAAAAAAACATAGAAACTGGCAAGTCACACTGGTAAAGACGTGGGTGATGGTACAGCAGGAAAAGTCATCCAAGGGGAAATAATACGCGCTATCTTTTGTAGTAAAATACCAGCGTAACGCTATAGTGCATTTTCACTTTTCCTGCTTCAGCTCCGTCTCTTTTACGACTGAGGTCAAAATATGCACACTGAAAGCTCCCCAGATATAATGTTACTGCAAACTTCCTTGTACTTCCCTTTGTGTCTTTTTACATGCATTCACTGGAACATGTTCATCATATTATGTTTTGTTTTAGGGCTAGTTTCAAGTGTTATAAAACATGGCACACGCATAACCAGTCTAAAACTGCAATTCCACATAACTGTGCACACACTTACTGTGTAATCTGTTGTGCATACTAAAACTTTAAAAGGGTGCAGTGACTGACACAGTGTTTCTTGTTCTTAGTTTAAATACTTTTTATTTTAGTTAGTTAGTAACTAGTATAAGGGTTGTTATGAAATCCGATCATCTTTGTAAAACCAACTAAACACACTGAAATACACATTGCTGAGAGTCGTGTGTTTTTTCAGATCAACGCTATAATATATATATATATTATATTTCAATCTTTGTTTACACTAATTCTTACTCCAAATGCAAAAACATACCGTGTAAACATACTTAAACTTACATAATGTTTATTTTATTTATTGAATGTTTTTATGTAATGACATTCATCAGATGCTTTTAAGTGACATAAGTAAATTCAACGTGTCAATTTTTCAGTATGTGTGTTCCCTGGAAACCAAACCCATGAAATCAAACCTGCGGGCGTCGTCAGTGGCTTTCTCTACAAGTTGATCTACAGGAGCAAAACATGCTAATGAATCGGGTGGCACGCGATCGGGCGTACCTGACTACAACATAAATCTTATTTGTCATCGACACTAGCCAAAGACTGTCAGAAATCAAAGCCATGCTGTTCAGCCAATCAGTGACTTCATAGGCAGCATGTTTTTCCTAAAATTCCCAAGGAAACTGGTTTTAGGTATTGTAATATCATATCTGACTATCTAGAATAAAAGAATATGCTACCAAAAAACAAGCTAATATTTAGTGAAAACAATGCTAATTTCTAAGTCATAAGTTAAAATAATTAAAGAAAATGGCTATTTAATTTGATTCATTTACTCTCCACAATCAATCTTTTGGACCCCATTTCTTTATTGCCCCAGTCCTTAAACCGCACAGGATTATGGGACATCAAAGGCATTTTCCCAGCAATTTTTGGTTGTGAGAACATTTTCTTAATGTTTCCATTAGGAACAAAAAAGTTCTAGGATCGTTCAAAACATCCAGTTTTTTAGACATTGTATTAACATTATTGCTTGAACGTTATGAAAACGTAATTCTGTACCATATTTAAAACATTTCCCTAACAACATAAAAATGATATATGATATTTTTTATATATATGATATATTAGGTTAAAAACGTTCTACCGATGTTACTGCAAGAGCTTTTGGGATGATTTTGAGAAAACTTTCAAAGGGACTTTTTCAAAGAGAGAACTTTTGGAGAACATTAGCAGAACATTAGTATTTGTTCTGAAAACATTTCCTGTCAGATGAGTTAGTGGACCGAATGTTTCACAAACCTTAGATTTCCTAACATGTTAATTCTCCACTTGCCCACCTGCATATACTTCTTCCAAAAGCAGCATTTTTTTTAGGATGCATCTTATTTACAGTATCACAAACGACATTATATATGTGAGATGTTTTTGCTGTCATAACACACCACTACCAGATCAGGTATGCCTGCAAAAATGTCACACATTGTTTATTCGAGCTCTAAGGAAATCTTCAAAGACACCCGTCTATGTCTTTGTCTCTGAACAAACAGGATTTACATTTACGTGGAATTCTTGTTATCTGTTTATCAAGCTATCCTCACACATCGGCATTGTTTTGGTAATGACATTAATCAATGGTGTCACCAGGAACCGGACCATGATGCTTGATTCTTACCTGCATGACATTTGTCATTTGATCTTTTTTTTCTGGTCTGGACATGCCGTGGCAAGTCAAATGAGCAATATTGTTCTGTTTTCTCATTACAGATTAGTCATCAATGTATGACTTATGACTTGCTTGATGTTTTGCACCCGCTACTGTTTAACTGATGTGTCACTTAAAAGAAATTATTAATGAAAACAATTACAGAAAAAGTCATGCTTAACCATTATGATACCTTAATAATGCTTAGTGTCAAGTAGCAATATAATGCGTGTGTAAGCGGTTCGCGTATATATCGTCAACATTATGTATATATATATATATATTCATATATATATATTCATATATATTCATATATATATATAGTCATCGTCGTGACGTAATACGAAAAGAATCAAAATGGCGGTTTCCACAGTAACAGGTACGCGTAATTCACAGATATTTGGTCAGTATTATCTACGAGTGCTATTTTATATATTTTTCTCACACATTTGCCATGAAAATACACGGGGGTGAATTGTTGTACTGATATTTACTTGATCAAAGTCACACGTCACACAACTAAACCGCACATGATTCATTGTTATGAGTGTTGATAAAAAAACAAATAATTTCTGAGTTCACAGACATAAATAGAACGAGTGTGAATCTTATATTTTTGGTACGCGATGCACACAGCATGATTGACATTTCTGCAAAGACGCTTGTCCGAATTGGAGTCACAAAGATGGAAAGTCACAACCGTACCGGCCAAAACCTAAACAATTTTCTTAATGTCACAATCTTACTGTTACAATCAATTTCAGAAAGCAAAATGTTTCAATATACTGTACGACGAGCAAGACGCCCTCGGCTTGCTCTAATTGGTTATCAACAACGTAAACTCATGGAGGTAACAGGAGTCAGATTTTCTTTAGTGTTGCCCCATCTACCGATCAATAAGTGTCATTACAACTGTTTTCCCCAATGAGGATTTTCTTGCCCGCAATATAGTGTTATGGCCACAAGGTTGCGCTGTTGTTCTTCTGTTTTTGCTACCCTGTGCGTCTGTAAAAAGGGGCGTAATTGCAGTACCTTGAACTATATCACACACACCTGCAAATACTGCAGACAGATTCGCCAAACGTTTTCAAGAGAGAAAGTTTCCCCTTACATTACGAGTGTATTTCTTTGATAAAACGTGTCTTACCTTTTACGCCAATATACAAATCTCCAGGTTTGTGTTTGTACAGTAAAGCTTACTGTACTAATGTAACTTTACATATTAATGTTGTATTGTATTAATACTAATGAAATAATGGTGTACGGGTTGAATGTCTTATTCTGTTATCCGTGTCGCCTTAATGTCTTTAGATCATGGATCAAGGTCAAACGTTTAGATTAATGAGCAGGACAATAAATCAAATAAATGCTGAATAAACATTTTAATTGCATTATGCATCACTGTACAGCACTATGAACAGACTATTTTCTTGTCGATCCTGTTTTCCTATCTGTCATTGAACTATAAACGCTGCGTTAGTAATTTGCGAGTAATACACGATCTTGCGATTAAGACCGAAGCTCAAGTTCACATTTTCAGTGCTAAGGTGTATAAACCCGAAATACCTCGTTCTTATACTATGATACACATCAGTATGGACAAAACCCAACCGTTGAGTTAAATTAACCTATTGAAAATGTTTATTTAACCCAATGGCACAACCATTGTTCATATTTGACCCAGCCGTGGGTTAAAACAGTCCAGCAAGTTTTACAGTGAACCGAGCAAAGACTTTTCGCGGACATTTTTATAATCATTAGTTTAGGTTGATTGATTTATTTTATGATTTTTTAGCAGCTTTAAAATGACAGTTTAACATCTATTGGATTGTATATATTAAATTTAGCTCCAATCCCCAGGGCCATGTTTGTATAAACTTACACTTTCCTAATCTCTCACATGCCTTTGTGTTTTGATCTGACACGTAACACATACAGGAATATCGTATTATCTTCACGCTGTGAGTGAGGGCGTTTCACCCTCGGGTTTACTGTGAGACCATGACTGCGTCTCAAAATCTAATGCACAACCTACCTAGACAACATTTTTGGGCGTCGTAAAGGTGTTTCAGCAGCTGACTCTGCTGGTGACCTAAATGCGATCTAGGTAGACAGCTCACTCGGTTTTAAGGCAGAGGCAGGTCCGTTCACAAGAAGGAGTCACATTTGGTTGTGTGCCATTGAGCGGCTGGTTTATCTGTCTCGCGCATCGTGATAAACTTTCACAGAATTAAGCGCGTGATTCCCTCGCGATCCTTTGGTCGTTTTACAACTCATGGCGAAAAAAAGTCTTTCCGCCAAAAGGTCTTTGAAGGTCTTGTTTTCTAAAAGTGAAGCGAATCTGAAAGAGTCTGAAGATGACAACAGTAAAAGCACGTCTCTCAAATTCTTTAAATGGAAGAAAAAGACGAAAGACGCCACAGACAGACCAGAGGAGAGCCCGATGATTGCCAGGTAAAATATTTTGCACCTTTACAGTTTGTTTTCCGTTAATAGTGAATAATCTTCATGCATTTTAGTGCCAGATATAAACCATAAGGTCTAAGCTTATCTTTAAGGTTAAGCCAATAAACTGTATGTGTAAAATATAATATAAAATGCACAACTCATAAATAGAATTAAATACTGGTTTATTTTCAGTTTAAAATGAACTTTGTTATGCCACAGAGCCTTTCGGTCAGGGTCTGGACTAACTATTCATTAATTTCTAACCTTTAACTAATGATCTGTTAAACGTTATACACAGTAGTAACGTCAATATTCCTAATAAATAAATTAAAAAGTGTTACTGAGAAAATGTAAAAACATATATATAAAATCACTTAATACTGGTGGGGTCTGTGTGGGGGGCCTGAGTTTGTAGACCGTAAAGTTTTGAGTTTATGACTGATAAGTCCTCAGTGACCGAATTATTGCGTATGAGTTCCTCTTACTGATCCATGCAGGTTTTTGCAGCCCGGGACTTTGGACATCACTCTCCTCTCGGCCCACCCCGTTCTGTTCAAACATCCTTCTCCAAATACAGCTACTAGCACTAACTATAGAGACAGTCTGGTGGATCTGCTCAGAGAGTCAATAGGAGTAGCAAATATTGGTCCTTTATGGTCCTCATAAGTCACATGAGACTAATTTAAGCTGACTTTTTAAGATGATTTA
>JAZGTJ010008633.1:0-20675 GCA_036877575.1 Botia almorhae
TTTCAAGAAACAACTAAAAACTCATATTTTTCGTCTTCACTTCCTTGACTAATTTACTAACACACTGCCACTTCCACTTCCACTTCTACTTATTAAAAAAAAAAAAAATTATACTATGTTGAAATACCTGAGACCTGTCTATAGCACTTATTTACTGTTGCCTCTTATTGTAATTGAAGTTGCTTCCTTGTCCTCATTTGTAAGTCACTTTGGATTAAAGCGTCAGCTAAATGACAATGTAAATGTAAAAAGAAGTCTGGTGGGTTGTGTCTTTATATTTCTGTTTTGTTTTGTCTTTTCATGCCAACTAATAAAAACACCTCCTGCTGAAAAATAGCTTTTGAAAGGGTTTAGCAAGAGAAAAATGTTAAAAATAAACTGGTTTCTAGTTTCTTAAATGGGATGTGAAAGGAGCCGATGGACAGACACACTTACCAAGTGCAGCCCTCATGGAGAGAGGGGCAGATTCCTGCAACTTATCACTGAGCCCCAGTTCATTGATGGCCTGCACGCAGAACAAGTATGTCTAGCTAGTGGTCAGGCCATGCACAACAAACCTGAAGGAAGCCAGTGCAGTAATGTGGTAAAAGAAGCTCTTATTCCATTATTTATCAAAAAAACTCGCTCAAAAGAAACATGTAAGCATGTATGTAAGCTTATGTAAGCTGTGTGGTTTTCCAGTATAATGCTTTACAATTTCATTTCAATTACTGTTATCACAGTCATGCATTTAAGGCACTTTCCACAAATATGGTACAAATATGGTGTTCTACTTTTTTAAAGTACATGAGGCACAAACGCTACTATGTAGTTGCCTTTCAGTCAGTCACGTTAGACATTACGTCAACGAACTGACATATGGGGTCTCGCTTAAGAGCCCACATGTCAGTTCGTTGACGTAACATCTCTGTTCCCTCCTTCAGGGAACAAGGGTTACATACGTAACCAAGAAGATATGTGGCTTTAAATATGTAGCGTTAAATTAAATGTCTACATATGTCCCCCCACACACATACAATTTACACAAACAAAACAATTCAGCAAAAACAACATCTAGCTTTGTCAAATGTGTTTCCCTCGTTACAACTACTAGAAATATAAATTTTTTATAGCCGTTTTTCATTTTCTTAATTTTTACAAAGAGTTGAGTGTATTCATTAAGCTCAACCATTTAACCATTGCCAACGTTGCTGCAAGAGAAAATACCAAGCAAATATTTTTCACCTAGGAAATATAAGCTATCAAAAAACATTTGGTCTCAGCGCAAACTCAACAGAGTGAACTACTGATGTAACGAAGAGTCGGAGGTGTTAGGATCCATATGCAAGGGGCAGGCAGAGAACAATCGATAACCAAAAGACAATCCAAATCATACAAATAAACCAGCAGGAGAATACAGGGAAACGCTCAGAATTGATGCAGGGCTAACAAGACTTCGCAAAGAGTGATAGTGATTGTCCGGTTTAAATGGGCAGCGGGAAACGATGAACAGGTGGTGAACAGGAAGTGATCAGCGATGTAGAATGTATTCTGGGAGATGTAGTTCGGGAGTCTGTTCAGTATTCCGGAGAAGGCTCCCTCTGGTGGCGTGGAGCAGAGAAGGCTGGAGCCTCCACCATAACAACTGGGTAATTACTTAATTTATATTAAATACTGTATGTTACAAATTTTAGCATAATGACAAATACACCTCCTGAGGCTGTAGATACATTTTATATCCTGACAGATCTTACAAATTGGTAATTTGCAAAAGCTGTTTCTTATTTTATATTGTACCATATCTGTGTAAAGTGCCTCAAACTATTCTACCTAACTATACACATACTTGGGCTTTTTATGTGGCTTGTGATTGGCTGAGGTCCAGTTCATAGAGCCTTTGACGCAAGAATTAATGTTTTATCCAATCAGGTTATTGGGATCTTCTTCTTATCAGGTTACCAAGGGCCCACTGGATAAGAACAGAGGTGTCAGTCTCTCTCATTGCAACAACTTGTCCAGGAGCTGAAGGCACACCTGAATAAACACAATCCCTTGATAAACAAATCATGTATGAATTTCGTCCACTACAAAAAGGCAGATAAAAATGCATTATTGTGCTAATAACATCATCAAAGTCACAGTCTGGGCAAACTTTAAAGACCTATATCCCATTTGACATGCAACAATTCATTCCAAATGAAAACATCACAGGCCTGGTGGCCCTTGTCACATGCTAATGTTTGGGGCATTTACCCTTTAGTTCCAGGGTCTTCACAGGTTTGGTGAACTCAGATGGATCGCTAATACTCTACTTATTAGCCGAGAGTACACGGAACTGGTACTCCTTCCCGTCAGACAGGTTGAAAATGGCATAACGGGGAGATCTGATGGGTACTGATGGGTGCTGTTCACTCTCTGCCAGGATCCACTTCCAACCTGAAGCTATTTGGGTTCACAGCCATTAAAAAAAATCAATATTTAATACAGATGTGTCCTGTGAGAAATGAGAAATGACTACTTGAACTTCCTGTAGAAAAGAAAAATCATAAGATGAGATGTAAAGATGATCTCACATGCCTCTCTTTCAGAGCTTCAGACAAAATCTCAACAATATCTTAGATCTAGATTCCAAAGTCTGCAAACGAAAGTAAGATCATTTAATTTTAACTTGCAAGTGAACAGCTCTTTTTAAATTCTTCCAGGACCAAATAATCTGAATTATACTGTCCATGTTAATATTATACCTCCATAGTCTTATTGTATGGTAATTGACCAATTTGTTTCCTCCAAGGAATTTAAATAAAAAACATCTTTCACAAAGTCAATACAAAACATAAATCATAAATTAGATTTTTATTTATTCTCCTGAGCTATGAAAGAAAGATCTTTTGGGCAGATCGTATAGCTGTGCTACGTAATCCCATTTAAAGCAATAGCTTAAATGCTTTAAATGTTCTTAACAGTAAATGTTCTTCATCAGATATTTCCTAATAAATCGATACAGTGCCATAAGGACTAAACTGAATTGCTGAAATAAAGTGTGTGGCTGTTCGGCTGGGTTAACGTCTGCCAGTGAGCCGAAACTAACCTTTTCAATGTAATACCACATGGGGGCTTTTCCATGGTAGACTGGAGCTACCCAACTGAGCACAACATATGTTCGGTCCGTCTCTGAGACGCAGACTTTAGAGGGTGAGCCTGGAGCTTTTCCCTCAGTTGCAGGCGAAGCACATCAAACAGAATTACTGCTCCTCTCTATAGTACATACACATATATCAATGTACAAACACTCCATAGGAAATATCCTAACAATATTATGGATTGATATGTGACTATCATATTTCGTGCTGCTGTGGTTATATATCAAAACATATTTATACATGCTGATGACACTGGTTGATGTGTTCATTTCACTTCACAGATGTTTCTACAGTCCCTTCCTGATGGAGTTCTCATCAAAAAGTAATCAGTACCTCTCAAAAGAGAACCAATTATGGGCTGGATAATTATTGTTCATTTCAAAAGCAAAAACCATGACAAGAATAGGAAGAAAGCACAAATTGACAGCTGCTGTCAGCTTATACAGATTACAAATAAAAATACACACAACTGTTAACTGAAGGGCAAAAGGGACAATGTTTTATGCGATTGCGTTTCGCGATAGTTAAGGGTGAATCCCAGATGGTATTTTCATACCTGTGGAAAACAATAAAACTTCTTACAAAAGGGGTTATTGTGAACTAGATGAGACTTTGTTTTCATTTTGAAATTTATTTTCAAAAGTCTTAAATCATTTTAAACCCTGAATCAAATCAACCAGCTCCAGGATAAATAACATCACAGACTTTTCATTTCAAGCAAGAAAGTAATTTGCAAAAAATGACAAAAGAACCTAAAGCCAGGTTCAGGCTACAGGATTCTCAGACTGTTTTTATCACCATTTTCCCCTCTTGAGAATCTTAGAATGTATTGTCTTATGAAATAGCAATTGTGAAACAAGCTGATTTAGGAGTCTGTTAGTGGAGATGGAGGAATGGGTGGATAAACAGTAAAAACAACACAACTGCATGTTTTACCTATATGTGAAAACATAATCATTCTGTTAAAAACGAGAGCAGAGGACCAATCGTCTCAGTTTTGAACATACCGGTTGAGTGTAGAAAAATATTATCGGACTAGCCAGCAAATGTAAACACTATTAATAATAAGAATAAGAATAAATGCATCACAATCCCTCTTTTGTTTTGTATATTCGCTTCCCTGTGCATTTCCTCTGGCACGATAATCTTAATATCTTGTAGTGTGAGGCACCACGATTTTTAAAATCTTATAGTTTGAGCATGTTTACGATTTTACAGAAGAAAATTTGTCAAGATTCTTATGTGGGTGGTGCAACCAGATTTCATTTTAAAAATCCTGTAGTCTGAGCCCATCTTAACTAAAATATTTTATGTGGGAGTAAATCAATAAAGCATTGCGAAAGAGATCTATTCCCATTGTCTGATTCATGGAGGATGAATAAGAATTTCCCTTTCAGCATTAACACTGACTTACATCTGCAATGCAGATTGAAACTGGGAATTTGGCAATTAAATTAATTAAGTTTTATTATAAGAATTTGAAATTATGCAGAGTTTGTTATTACCCCTCCAGAACTATCAGTAAAAAATATTCCACACATATTTACACATTTTTATGTTTGTTTGTTTTCTATCTCTTCAGGGAGAGAGTACATAATTTGAAAGATTTAATTAAAGACAGTACACTTCAGAGTAGTCCGAGTTAGGGAATAGGGAATAGCAATACTCACTTTTAAACAGACTTTGCTTTAAGACTATGACCAGAATAAAATTCTCATTTACTACTGAATAATATATATATATATATATATATACACTATAAAAATAGTATTAGTATATAAATAATAGGCGAAAAATCATGCAACAATCAGTGTTTATTACAGCAGTATGCTCCATTATTGTTACATGACCTCATTAGTGGGTTCATAAATATGAGCTAAGAGGAGTTAAAATTAGGACTAATTTCGGTTAATTAACAATGGAAGTGGAAGCTTTGGTCTGGCTCATTGAACTACAGATACAGTACAGCACACTCACGCCACCTACTACATTTAAAAAAAGAGTGGACATGTTTTTAAACATTTTTTATTTTGTAATTTTGTTTTTTACTAGTTCAGTACTTTAATACCAAGACTAATGCCTAGGATCTTCATAAGGTCTCACCATGAAGCCTTTCAAACTCTGTGCGGTCCAGATATTTGCAGATCTTTATGGGGGAGTCGTTACATTTGTATTCAGTTCTCTGTTCCAACCTCTCATCTGCCCAGGAAGAATAAAAGAAAAACATGAACAAAAAACAACCAAACAAGATTATCTTATCATTACCTCTGCACTGAAAGTGTGAAAATTACAGCTTACATTTACGTTAGGAGTAGATGATATGAGCTGAGCTAAGAAGCATTTATGCATAATTGCAGCTCTATGCATCACTTAACAGTCTCATGAATGTGCATCAAGAGTAAATTTTCAGTAGCTCAAAGTGACTGAGTAAACTAATCACAGCTTCATTTAGCATATGCAAAAAAATATATATATATTCAGGGCAAAATGCATGTTGGCAAGCAACTTTGCAAGTTGTCACTATAAGGACAAAGCAAACTTTCTTTTGTGTTAAAATTAACCTGTTGTAATGGAATGCTGACTCAAACACAAGTTAATTAGTATAACCGACAGGCGTATTTATTGCACAGATGTGGATTATATGAACAGGTAAGTATGATGACAGATAATGTCATCTGTTACTAACAATGGAGTCCAGGAGCTGGTGATGACGATGGAGACGATTATACAGGTGAGGTACACACAACACACACATGGAGATGAGTCTGTATCCATGATTAAGACCAGACTATGTGACAGTGGATTGTGTGTGCTTATATAGTGTCCTTAATTAGTGCCAGGTGCGGGTGATCAGTATTCCGGTGAATGTGATTGCTGCATGTGGGTGGAGCCTGGTGCTTCCGTGACACCTGTAGCCATACACTCTGAAGTATATCCTTATGTCCCCATCAGGTTTCTTTGGAATATTGTTTTTATTCCAATTAAATCACATTGTTTTCTGAGTCCTTAATGTCACTTCAGAAACTCTAAATACTGTAAACCTGTAAATACATCTTGTATAACATTCCAAAAGTTTAACTTGCAAAAGCCACTTCCTTAAGTGACATAAGTTTAAGCAGTATAAGTGGAGCTTGTAAATATTCAAACTATAATTATTCAAAATTAAATGGCTGAGGTAAACAGGGCATGTTTCTAAAAATCTTATATACCTTTTTAAATACTTTCTCTACATTACTTAAGCATATTCTTTTTTTAAAGGTACAAAGATTAAATGGAAATGCATACCAGAAATGACTCATCTAATGCTGTTTAATTTGATTGACAATTTAATCTGATTGATCACCAATTAGGTTTAAAGTGTGACCAAAGTCTCTGAATACTTCCCTTGGGCTACTGTGTCAAGAAAACATAAAGCAGTGATTGTTTTTTATACTTATACTGTATAACTCCTGTTAAGAAGCAGCACACTCACCTGTCAACAAAGTATCCAGTTATGGGACCTTCTGTGGTTGTGTTAGGAGGTTTCCAGATATGATATACAATATGATGACAATGTCTATTAGCTTCATGAACTTTGAGGTCCATTGAGGCTCCAGGAGCCTGAGGAACTGGAGGCGGACCATCTGCCAAGACAACACATCATAAATCCAACACATGACTGATACACAGATGTGTTAAAGCTTTGTAACAGATGTATTCCCTATATGATTAGATTAATTATGCTAATCTAGACCTAAAAGCCATAAAAATGCAGTATAAGAGTATAACAGGAATTTTCATTAAGCCATGAAGAAGTTCATAGCTCTGTACCATCAACAAAGACATAGGCACTGTGGACAGCTAATCTAGACCTAAAAGCCATAAAAATGCAGTATAAGAGTATAACAGGAATTTTCATTAAGCCATGAAGAAGTTCATAGCTCTGTACCATCAACAAAGACATAGGCACCGTGGACAGCATCCCCTTCCTTGGACAACATGTGGAGGGTGTAAAGAACCTCATCTTTAGTTTAGTCAACCCAAGCTGAGCAACACCGCCTCCTGACTCCATTTTCACCCACTTCGATTCCTTCAGAAGGTGCTCTGAAGACACCACAAAAAATGAGCTCTTACAGGAAAGAAAATGAAAATATTACCCTGGTAGAATATAGTGCAGGCCTGAAATGGGGGTGTAATCCTATCCTGAGGAAAAGAGATTGGAGTGAAATAATGAGTCATAAAAGACAATTTACTTCTGATGTCTGATGTCTTTACAAATGAACATAAGTGCAGTGTTTTGCCATGTACATAAATAGCAATAATATTTTCAACAAAGAATTAGAAGATGTGTTTTGTATAAGGACAATGCGGCCTATTTTAGGGCACTGTAATGATAGCCATAGCCAACAGTCATGAGGAGACATGAGTGCCCTCAAATTTAATTTTTTTTTGGAAAATTATTCAAAATATTTTTAAAAGTTTCATTTGTTTGGTCATGGAGTAAAGATTTTTTTTTTTAAATGACAGCTTTCACACAAAGCACAAGCTTTTGCCAACTGGTTGCAACAGCAGTAGACTAAACCTACCTGCCTTTCAGTAAATCAGTTACAACTACTGGGCAAATGTTTCATCACCTAATTAATATTTATGAGAAATCTGGTACAGTTTATATTATGTACCCTAATTTTCAAATTGTTCCTATGACCCTGTTTTTCACATTCTCTTTAATAAATAAATCACTCTACTGGTAATTGGAAACATTGTATAAATGTATGTTATTTATATTGTACAGTATCCATATAGCATAGTAGTATTTGTTGTACTGTCTTAAATTAATGCTGTGATTAAATAAAATATTGTATAATAATATTTACTGTATAGGTGTGTACACTTTACTGTATTACAGTAATAAGAATAATATGAAAATGTCCATTGAGACTTAAATAGTTTTAAAATACGTAAAAACTTGTCCACATGCATTACTGTTAAAGTTGAAAATTAATATACTATACGACAGGTGGTGAATGCTACAGTAATGAATTATGTGTCATATGGGACCTCTGAATGACTGACATCAACGGTAGGCAATTGCATTGGCCATTCCTACCATCTCTATACCAAGTTGGGGTTAATGGTCATCTTGCAGGACAATGTTACCTTATCGCTTTCTGTCCCAAAGGTCACGCCAAATGTCTCAAGGAAGGTAATGTTAATCTTTGTGTATTTGATTTCAGTTAAAATGGCATCTAGAAAATGCAAAAACAGCTAAACAGTTTCATCCATTATTTCTACAGATTTTTCACTATTTAATTAGGGTGGTTTTCACACACTCATAAGGCAACCAGAAATAAAAAGTGGAATGTTCTTCCCTTTTTGCACCCTGTAAACGTTAATTAATAAAAAAATAAGCACTTTACCAAAAAATACAAATCCGATATTCTTAATTGTATTTAGTACACTGTTGTTTTGTTTTCCAGTAAAAATATCAAGAAAAAAACAAGATAAATGTATCTGAAATACAGATTTTTGTTGTTTTTACAAACAAATACAGCATAGATATTAGTCGATCTCACATTAGATTAATTATTGCAGTGTAGGAATAATAACATTGTTGGTGTGTCTGCGAGGGCCATACTTTTCACAGTTATTGGGGCCTAGGAAGAAGCCTGTCCATGCGAGTTTGAGGCGACAGCTATGTACATAGTGGTGTCATCGGTTGCGCACCTTGAAAACACATTCACAGGTGTTTAATCAATACTCGTCTGGATCTCATTCCCATCTTCATCCATTTGGCTAATTAATCAGTCAATAAATAATCACCATGATTGCATGATATGCCACAGTCATTTCCTAATTGACATTTGGAAAGCACATAAAGTGCTTCCCTGTCATGATGGATAAATTGGCAGTTAACTAATGCTCTAATGTCAAGAGGATAATTGCTCCAAACTAAATGGTAATGTAGCTAAGCTCCTGCTTTCAGATCGTGTTCAACACTGAAGGCTCTAAAGCTTGGATGGCAAACCCGAGACGCAGGGAAGAAAATGAGAAGTGTGTAATGTGACCTTCACGTCCTGGCGGTGCTAAATTAGAGTTCCCCCATCTGAAGCCACAATCCTAAGAGGTACGACTGTTTGTCAACGAGTGAAAGGTTTGGTCATTTTGAAAGAAATGCAGAATGCCACACTTGTAAGGTTTTGGGCTCTGAATGGAAGAAGGGGAGAGAAATGTGACATAAGGGCCTTTGGTAACTTTGTGGGACTGACAGCAGTAAAAGCCAGCTCTTTTTTTAAGACGCTCCAGTGTCAGATGACACCAGACTCAGCACTTACACATGAACAGCTTACGAGAGCTTAAGACGTGGATGGCATGCCCACCGGCCTCGGACTAAATTGGAAACCTTCACACGCAATTCCATTGACACAATTTCCTTTTGTGGACATTCACTTGTTATTTAACTTGTGCTCATGGTCGTGGTGGATGATTACAGGGTAGAAGGATGTTTACTGCTATAACAGGCTATTACCCCAAAATAGCCTGTTTTTTGCTGTAATTGCTGTTATCATAATTTGAAGGTAAAATGTGCTTTATTTTAATTGTGATACGCTTTTTTTAACTTTTAATTTGTAAAAAAGACAGAATGATAATGTGTGATAAATGATTGAAATCTGGGTCTTACTGTTGCTCATACACTTACAGTGAAGTTTGTCATTCATTCTATTAAATAAATCATGAGGAAAAACATCACATTTAGCCACGATTTCACTGTGAGAAAGTAAAGTTTAATTTATTTGAGGATGGTGAGGGCATGAAACCCAGCACTGCTCTCCACAAAGTACTTTTCAGAAGAAATGTCTAAGATTACATCATCCTTGAACCTGTGAAAAAGTTGGTAATATAATAATCAAACTTTCAGCATTTTTTGTGCCGCATGCAAAATTACTAACATTATGGAATTTGTATGAAAAGCTCTTGTTAGGTATGCTAGTAACAGGCTTCTCACAAATGTTTATATTGCTATATAGCACCTTTTATATATAACCTGCAATTTTAAACTCAATTTAATGTTATATGACAATGTAAGAGCTTTAAGGAGATTCTAGTTTCTGGAAAAAAGAGAAAGGGTTTGCACAGGAAAAAACCCAATTGCAGACAGCGATTGACACAACACCAAGCTTTATTTAAATCAAACAAAACACAACAAAATCTCACGCCCAACACAGGCTCTGTTAAAACGAAACTAAGTCTAACCTCTCGCAGGGGGTTGGGGCGAAAACGAGGAACACAAAAAGGCAAAATCAACACAGAGAATATTAATAAATGAACATAAACATAAGTCAAGGATAAAGGAATAAATAACTGGTGTATACTATATATATATATATATATATATATATATAGGGAACACTTGACAAAACAGACACAACGAGGAACACCAACGACAATCGACAGACCTCTGGAACAAAGGAAGCGACTAGGGAACGGAATAGACAGGGGCAAGAGCGCAAACAAAGACTAGACTAAGACTAGGGCTCGCACCAGCAAGAGCGAAAACAAGAGAGAACAAACGAGAGAAAGGACAGGAGCGCACAAGAGATACAGAGAAAAAAACAGCACAAGACAGCATTTCCAAAACAAGGAAACGAGGAGACAAGGAAACAAGGAGGCAAGGCAATGATGCAAGACCGGAGAGCACATGGCAGATGTAAACAACAGAGCCATGTTCTTCCACGCAGAACGCACACCCAGAGCGCGAGTTCAGACTCCGACTCCAAACCGGAACTGAACTGCGGGTCGGAATCTAAACCTCACGCTCTGACATAACACTGACAGAAAGTCCCCTGAAACCTAGAATGTTTGACCATTTGACATGTGGGGTGGGATATCCCTCCACAGTGTAGAAAAGTTTAATGGGCGTGTTCTCAAACACGGTGTGAGACCTCAGTCTCGCCAGGGATTTAGAGCCCCTGATCATGGACTCCTCATGGATGTATTTCTCAGGCATCTTACTCTCCACCTGATTATAAAAGAGATCACTAATTCATTGTGTTGTGAACTCCTAAAAATATGCAAGAAAATACATGTGTCGAGAAAAGATACAAATATTAAACCCTCTGACTAGCCCATACTACAATAATTGACTGTCACGGTGGAGGCTCCAGCCGCATCTTCACTGCACCACCAGAGGGAACCCTCACCAGAGTATTGACCAGGACTCGACACGGACTACGTTACCTATGATGCACCTACCTGAAGCCTGATCACTTCCTGGTTGTCACCTGACCCATATCACCTAACGCTATATAATCCGGACATTGTGAAGTCTTGTTTGTCTTAGCAACAATTCTGAGTGATTTCCCAGTCATTGTTGGTTATTTCGTGTACAATCTGAACTGTTTATGTTATTGATTTCTTGCTGGTTGCCCGTTTGTTTGGATTGTTTACCCATTCTTTGATTGTTTGCTGCCAGCCTCGACCTTTGTGCTGTGATAAGGCTATTGATTGTTTGCTGCCTGCCCTGACCCACGCTCGTTTAATGATTACTCTTTGTTTTGCCTCCTTTAAGTGTGTTTGCTGTTACTGATTGTGCCTGTCGACTACTCTATTAAATATCACTGCAAATAGATCCGACTCAGTCTGACTCATCGTTACAGAAGACTTCGCCAACACAGGATCCAGCAGCTGTCTTTAGAACATACCACTCAAGCTTCACAGCTTGCATTACACTAACACCAACTAAACCGACTCACCACACACACAGAGGAGTTGGTCAAAGCCATGCAGGGAATTCGACTCACATCACAAGATCCAACCTCAACTGCTCCTATGCCGCCGTTCACCCCACCACCCAGATCAACAGCTCCGGTAAGCCCTAGACTCGCTTTCCCTAAAAAGTTTAATGGCACACCCGCAAAGTGTAAAGTTTTTTTGCTCCAATGCTCATTGTTTGTGAACCAACAACCCACTCTCTATCCCACTGACACTAGTAGGATTGCATTTGTTTGTTCACTTCTCACCGGGAAAGTGCTAGACTGGGCAAAGGCGGTTTGGAGGTTGGATGGCTCAGTTTTCTATACCTTCGACATCTTCCTTCAAAGCTTTCGGGAGGTATTTGAACATTCAACAGATGGTATCAGCCCCAGAGAACAGTTTTTAACCCTCACCCAAGGAAAACAGTCCACCTCAGAGTATGCACTAACTTTCCGTACTCTAGCAGCCCAGACTAATTGAGTCGAGGACACCCTGAAACTGCTCTTCCATAGAGGCATCAACCCTGGACTCCAGTCAGAATTTGCCTGTAGAGACGAGGGCATGAATTTTGGTGAGTTCATTGACTTAACAATACAGATTGATAACCTCTAATGTTCTCGTAGAGTCAGCACAATACAGTTTCAAGGGGGCACATCACAGGCAGAACCCATGCAGTTGGGGTACACTCGTCTCACCTAGGAGGAACGAACTTGCCGCATCCAGAACCGTTTTGTGTTTGTATTGTGGTGACCCAGGCCACGTCATGACCACATGCCCTGTTCATCCGTACCCAAGCCCTCTAACGGTGAGAGCTACAACCACTACGAAGGAGGAAACCTCAAGCATTTAATTAGCTATTAAACTGACTATAGCAGATCAGACTATTTCAACTAAGGCTCTAATTGATTCTGGTGCAGCCAGTAACTTCATGTCACAAGAATTTGCTCCGAAAAATTGTATCCCCTTGCCTTTTTCTGATTGTTCTTTGTTAGTGGAGCACTAGATGGATGACCTCTAGGAGTGAATGGAAGAACCCAGCAAACTAAGAACATCAAACTACACATTGGAATTCTTCACTCTGAGGAGCTTCAGTTCTATGTCATCCACTCACCTAATCATGTTGTCATACTAGGTCTACCATGGTTAAAGCCCACCATTTCCTGGAGAGAGGGAGAACTACAACAATGGGGTCCCTCCTGCTTCAACCAGTGTCTCCAAAAGGTCTGTCACTCCTCTTAATTCCCCAAACCTGAAGTCAAATCTTCCACTACTAGTGAACTCCTTCCAGTAGAGTACAGAGACCTCTCAGAGGTCTTCAGTAAGAAAAAAGCTTCTCAATTGCCCCCACATCGTTCAGTTGATTGTGCCATAGAGCTCATAGCTGGTGCAGAACCCCCTAAGGGTCGCATCTTTCCCCTATCACAACCCAAATCTGAGGCCATAAAAACGTATATTAAGGAGAAATTAAAAAAGGGGTTTATACGTCCATCCAACTCTCCAGCCTCACCAGGGTTTTTTTTTTGTCAAGAAAAAGGATGGGGGCTTAGGACCATGTATTGATTATCGAGCCCTGAATGAGATAACTGTCAAATTTTGATATCCTTTACCTTTAGTCCCCGCTGCCTTAGAACAGCTCCGTCAAGCCAAAATAGATATAAAATTAGATCTACGCAGTGCCTACAATTTAGTGAGGATAAAAGAGGGAGACGAATGGAAAACAGCATTCTCTACCACATCAGGTCACTATGAGTATCGAGTCATGCCATTTGGTCTAGCCAACAGTCCCTCCGTCTTCCAGTCATTTATGAATGATGTATTTAGAGACATGCTTGATAAATGAGTAATTGTCTATATCGACGACATTCTTATCTATTCCAATTCATTTGAAGAGCACATACAACACATCAGATCTGTCTTAAAACGCCTTCTAGAGTTTCAATTATATGTAAAGCAGGAGAAGTGTGAGTTCCATCGCACTAGCACCTCATTTCTAGGTTACATCATTAGTAGGCATAGCCATGGACGAACGTAAGGTTGAGTCAGTCTCCAAATGGCCATGTCCTAGAACTGTTAAAGAACTACAAAGATTTCTAGGATAACTTTTACAGGTGCTTCATTAGAGGTTTTAGCTCAGTCGTTTCCCCACTATCTGTTTTGACTAAACGCTCATCAAACAAATTTAAATGGTCCCCTCAGGCTGAGAATGCCTTTCTAGAAGTCAAGAGACGGTTCACTTCAGCCCCAATCCTCAAACACCCTGACCCCAAGCTTCCGTTTGTAGTAGACACTGGTGTGGGCGCTATATTGTCTCAACGTCATGGTACACCTGCTAAGCTTCATCCATGCGCCTTTTTCCCATAAGCTCTCACCAGCCGAACGCAACTACGATGTGGGAATTTAGGAACTATTAGTCATAAAACTGTCCCTTGAAGATTGGAGACACTGGCTTGAGGGAGCCACCCATCCATTTGTTGTGTTAACTGCAAATAAATCCGAACAACCTCCTGGATAACAACCAATCCGGCTTCAAGAAAGATCATTCAACCAAGACTGCACTGCTCTCGATTGTTGAAGATCTCAGACTGGCTAAAGTGGACTCCAAATCGACAGTTCTTATTCTGCTGGATTTGTCAGCTGCTTTTGATACCGTAAACTACCATATCCTGCTGACTACGTTCAAATCACTAGGCGTTACAGGTACTGCACTACGTGGTTCAGATCTTACCTCTCTGACAGGTCGTTCAGGGTGTCTTGGAGGGGAGAGGTGTCCAACCTGCAACATCTAGACACTGGGGTGCCCCAAGGCTCAGTTCTTGGACCACTTCTCTTCTCCATCTACATGGCGTCTCTAGGATCTGTCATTCAGAAACATGGCTTTTACTATCATTGCTATGCTGATGACATCCAGCTCTACCTCTCTTTCCACCCTAATGATCCCACAGTACCGACTCGCATCTCAGCCTGCCCGCTGGACATATCGTGTTGGATGAAGGACCATCACCTTCAACTCAACATTGCTAAAATGGAAATGCTTACGATTTCACTTAACCCATCTCTTCTTTACAACTTCTCAATTCAGATTGACGGGTCAACCATCACTCCATCCAAGACGGTCAAAAGCCTTGCAGTAATGATTGATAATCAACTGAGCTTCTCTGACCACATCTCTAAAACCGCTCGTTCCTGCAAATAACGGCGTTTAACAGCGTTTTTGTTTTGCTTCCGTCAAGTGTGTTTGCTGTTACTGATTGTGCCTGTCGACTACTCTATTAAATATCACTGCAAATGGATCCGACTTAGTCTGACTCATCGTTACATTGACAAATGTTTACAACAGTAAAGTGTATGCTGTCTATAACAGCAATGACATTTAAAAATATCCTTTAAAATGAAAACCTGATTCTGATTCTGAAGTTAAAGGGCTTTACCACTTCCTGGATTCTGTGTGATTGGTATTGATATTTCAACTCTTCAGCAGCAGAGATAAACACATGCACAAAAAACCCACATGGAGTACACACACAAAGAAATCTCAAATGACATCAGTACAAGGTAAACATAGACAATTTATTAAGCTGGGTTTTATTAGGTTGGGTAGAATATTAGAACATAAAATATTTTCACATATAACAGAATGTATGTATAAAACATTAGTTATACTCTCTATATAAAATATTTTATACTGATACTTCCCTCTTATATTTACCCATGGTGCACCTTAAACAGCTTGGTCTTGGTCTAGCAATTTCTATGAGATCATAAAAGTTGCATGCATAATAATAATGAAATAAAAATCAAAATTTCATTTGCAGTATGGCATGTGACACCACAGGATATTCCAAAACAAATGAATGTTAACTACCCATCTACATAAAATAGCACAAGCAGACAATTTCCATGTAGAAATCTGTTATAGTTCCATTACGGTGGTAATATAGGCTTTATTTTGGCTAAGCTGCAAAGTTTTGTCATTAGATGTTGCACAACAAACTACAAAAACTGTATGCTATAATTTGAGTTGTCGATTAGTATTTAGTTTTAATACTGCTGTCAGCTACATGATTAGCCAGAACAATTTATTATACTCTTGGTTTAAACTGCTATGCTTCTTCTCTATACCTTACCTGGAGTATTCCCGAGCAACATATTTAGACTCAGTACTGTGGTAGTCTTGACTGAAATGCTTGTGTCTGGTAATGACTGTAGCCATATTCAGCAACCTCAATGAACCTATAAATCAAACCAGGAAAAAAAACATGCAGTATCTTTGCATACAAGACATAATGAGTAGACTGATAGATGTCCAGATGCAAGCTTGAAGGAATTAAAAGTCTATGGTTACTGAATTCCATCTCTTCATAATGTTATTTGGGGCACAATACTGTAATATATCCACTGTGTAGCCCACAGTTGATATGATTTAGCTGCTGGAGATGTGGAGGTAGGGGTGTTCTCAAGCTTTGAGCTAAGGGAAAGCCAAGCCTCATGGCAGTTTAAAATTAGTGATTGGGGTGATGGGATATCAAGACAGTCCAAGGAAATGGGTACAGTATTAAAGGGTTATTACTACTGTATAGTGAACTTTACAGAAACATGTTACTGCTGTGTAAATATAATGAAATATTGAAGGACAAATTCATAGTAGTCTCAATGCTGCAGAGAACTGGGAGATCTGCAGGGAATGACCCAGCAGGGAGTTTAAAATATGTCTTTCATGAGTTTTTACTAACATGCAATCATAAAATATCATTGATGTGTATTTGGCGTGCTCTCCGGGAAGAGGGCTCCGAGCTCAGAATTTGGCCAGAACCCAGAGTACTCCCCCAAAAAAGCTGAATAATTACCAGACAGCCTTGGGAAAACACCCAAAAAAGTAAAGTAAATACAAGCGGTGTGAAGGCGTTCATATATAACAATGCAGGACCGGAAGGGCTCTCGCAGCTTCCAACGGGAGCTCGGTAAGCCCTGGTAGTGACAATATAAAGAAGGCAAAGTATTGGCAATTAAGAAATCAGCAAATTACAAAATTGGTTGATTCTTACTCTGGACTTAAAGGGTATTAAATGATACGAGGAAAGTATGAAACGAAATTGAAAAAACGTCATAGAAATGAAACAGCTCGGAAATATAAAACGAAAATAGCTGAAAATCTGAAACGAAATTGAAAGTCGGGTAGAAACTAAATAAAGAACGTGATGACTAGAAAGCAGAATAAGAACGGCAAAACGGAAAGCGGCATTCGACGTGTACTTAAGCTGAGATGCTTGTGGCCTTGGACGGTATAACCCGGCTAGCGGTCAGTCTGTTTGTTTCGAAATGGACGAAGATGACGGATCCTGCAAGTTTTGTTTCTGCATTCTTTACTCGGGTCTTAACGGTGTTATATTTTATTTGTTGTAAAGAATGAAATAAAGAAATAAGGAGGACTGGCTCGTGGATTGATGGGAAGTGAAATAAGGCGAAACAAAATGCTCAACTGTTCAGAACCTTGTAGCAGGGTGATTGGAGTCATTGATGGAAAGTGGATTGTTTAGAGACTGGACCAGGGAACGTCTGTACTCCAGATGATTTAAGAGAGAGACAGATATGAATGGGAGACAGTAAGTTGAAAATATAAAATAAACTGCCTTTCTTAGCTTGGTCTGTTTTACTTTGTTTAATAAAGAAAGTGATTGTTTTTCGTTGTCTAAAACCTGTAGGTCGGCGATTGTAGGAAGGATATTCGGGTTTAAGGAAGAAGAGAGGGTTAGTTCGGAGCACCGAAGAAAACCAAAGAAGGCTAAGATGAACATTGCGTTGAGAGTGCGAGTGGTGTTAACGAAGTGGTAGCCAAGACGGAGGATGTAAATGCAGCTGGTGAGTATGTAATAGGCTGTCTGGTATCAGGGCGGGATAGGTGGTTTCTTTGAATGTCTTTGAGGAGGGATGTTTGAAATTTGTTATTAGCTGGGGACGGTTTGCTGAAAATTAATTTATGTAAAGAACTGTAGGCCACTTTAGTAGCCTTTAATGGGACCAAATTGCTTTTAACGCTGTGAAGATAAGCTACGAAAGAGGTGATAGATAGGAGAGAAATCTGGAAACTGTAGGTTATACACAAGGTGAAATTTTATCCGCAAGCTCAGTTCGTTTTTACATTTGCAGGATATAAGAATTTCGTCTTAGAACGTTTGAACGGAAGACGCGAGTGAAAGGAGATGTGAGATGAACGCGCTCAGATTGGTCAAGATTGCTTAACTAGGAGATCGTATGCAACCGGGATAATTCTGTAGATTTTCTCCTTGGGTAAGGGGGCCTGAAATTTAAGTCTAAATTAATGCCTAGGAACTCAATTATTGAAGCTGGACCTAATGTTTTGTCCTGGGCGATAGGGATCCTGAGTTCAGTGAACTAGGACCTATAAGGACTTGAAGGAGATGAGCTGCTGGAACAGCGTCGTGAGGCGAAATTAAGAAATTATCGCGCAAATGGAGAAGGTAAGGAATACTGTAATTGTTGGACAAAATCCAGCATATAGTGAGAACTGCTGATTGCGCTGTCACCCACAGTGGACGTTGAAGAACTCCAAAGGTGATAGTTGAATGAACGTGAGTAGCGAACACTCAGCTCTAAAGCAAAAATCTGAATGAAAGCGAGCTGAAGTCCACTTTATATACCTGCTTCCAGGTAGGTGCGACTCGGCCCACAACTCCTTTGCCTAATGCTCACTGGCTCTTTCCTCTCGGGCCAATGTTCATTGGCACGTTTTTTCTATTTCAAAGGTGATAGGGCTTTCAAGCGAGGCCCTATACGTAAGTTTGTTGACGTAATGGCAAACGTGACTGACTGAAAGGGAACAACAGTTTCCAATCAGATTTCCCAAACATTTCTTCTACTCTGCTGCCAATGTCAAATTTACAGGTGTCTGTTTTCTGATTGGCCAAAAGCTTAGGTCGGGATCAAATGTATTTATTTATTTTCTGTTTATGGAGAGATGTCACAGAGGTTGAGATGTTTTAGGACACCTATGTCAGTGATATATATCAGGTGGTAAGACATTTTATACGTGGTGGTCAAACCAGCAGTCGCTTTTGGCCTTTTTTTCAACTGGACAAGTCAGAGAGAGCTGAAGTCAATAAAGAGCATTAAGCCATACCCCATTCATGACTCGAGGTTCAATCGTTCGTTTGTGCTGTCAATCATCTAGAATAAAGTGTTTTCTCCAAGTCTTATAAATTCTTTTTGACAACTGTGGTGAGGTTGCTCGATAAAAATTAAGTGGGTAGATTTTTGAGAAAACATCTCTTTCTGCTCGCTTATGAGGAGTCAGGTGAGTTTCAAATCACATTTCACAGTCATTTCCATGTCTTTTGTAAATGTTCAAGTAAGTAACAAGTAAATGTTTTGTAAGCGTAATATAATGTATTTATAATATTATTAATAATATATTACAAATTAATTATTTTAACAATCATAGGGAAGACTGCTGATCTGACAGTTGTCCAAAAGACAATCACTGACACCCTTCACAAGGAGGGTAAGCCACAAACATTCATTGCCAAAGAAGCTGGCTGTTCACAGACTGCTGTATCCAAGCATGTTAATAGAAAGTTGAGTGGAAGGAAAAAGTGTGGAAGAAAAAGATGCACAACCCACCAAGAGAACTGCAGCCTTGAGAGGCTTGTCAAGCAAAATCGATTTAAGAATTTGGGTAAACTTCACAAGGAATGGACTGAGGCTGGGGTCAAGGCATCAAGAGCCACCACACACAGACGTGTCAAGGAATTTGGCTACAGTTGTCAAATTCCTCTTGTTAAGCCACTCCTGAACCACAGACAACGTCAGAGGTGTCTTACCTGGGCTAAGAAGAAGAAGTTTTTAAGTGTTATGTTTTTTCACTGCATTTTTTGAAAATCAAAGTCACTGCACCCGTTTACCAAGAAATTTTAGAGCACTTCATGCTTCTTTCTGCTGACCAGCTTTTTAAAGATGCTGATTTAATTTTCCATCAGGATTTGGCACCTGCCCACACTGTCAAAAGCACCAAAAGTTGGTTAAATGACCATGGTGTTGGGGTGCTTGACTGGCCAGCAAACTGACCAGACCTGAACCCCATAGAGAATCTATGGAGTATTGTTAAGAGGAAAATGAGAAACAAGAGACCAAAAAATGCAGATGAGCTAAGGGCCACTTTCAAAGAAACCTGGGCTTCCATACCACCTCAGCAGTGCCACAGACTGATCACCTCCATGCCATGCCGAATTGAGGCAGTAATTAAAGCAAAAGGAGCCCCTACCAAGTATTGAGTACATATATTGTCAAGGCCGCACAGAGGAAGAACCCAGAACTTAACTTTAAACATACAATAAATGGAAACGGACACTGCATACGTAAACTACATAAATATTAACAATAAACGTGGATGACGCGGACGAGAGCAAACGTCACGAGGGACATGAACAAATCATATATATATCGACGGAGTCAAAAACCACAGATGGAGCAGACACAAGGGCATTAAATATAACAGGGAACAATGACAGACAGGTGCGTGAAATAAAACAAACAAGAAAACAAGGGGGCGGGGTCATGACGCGGGCCTGGAGAGCACATGGCAGATGTAAACAAAGCCGAAGCCATGTGCCTCCACATAGAACAAACACCCAGAGCACAGGTCTAGATTCTGACTCTCGAAACCGAAACCAAGAACAGACACGCTCTGACATAGAACACAGACTGTGTCAGGATACTGGTGAAACACGATCTTCAGACTTGACAAGAAGCCAGGACCCTGACATATACAGTAAATGAACATACTTTCCAGACCCAACAATTCACTAAAAATGT
>JAZGTJ010008634.1:0-13235 GCA_036877575.1 Botia almorhae
TAAATGATCAAAGCAATTCAGCGGTATTGCGATTGGATACTATGATGTCACCTTCATTATGATGTCACATCTCTCTTGCTTTCTTACAGAGGTTAATTTTCGGACCACAGTTTTTTTTGTCGTTTGACCATTAATCGCTGTTTTCATTGCTGTAATTAGAAGCAATGGGGGTCTGTTTTGTCTCACCAGTCGAAACGATACAGACTCATGGTTAGTCGGTAATGGTTTGCTCGTGCAATTAGAAGGTCAGAGGTCAACAGCCTGAATAATCGGGGCCTGCTGTTGTAAATCCAGTAAACCATGTTGCTGTTTAACCAAAGTCCCCATCATTTCATGTGTTTAAGTTACTTATACACAAAGAAGTGAATTGTTCTTCGGAGAAAATGCTTAAAATGACGTGCATGTTTAGATCACATGACTCTCCTCCAATTGGTCGGTTTTTTTGTTAAAGAATAAATGACTCACAAGTGTCTATAAATAGCACATTCTAGAATATTATGTAACAGAAAATAATTGCTTTACAGTTGCTACAGATCGGAGTTTTCTCTTATTAAAGTTAGTATGTTTTGTCTCTGAAACACTCGCTGCAGAGTTGGCGAACACTCCCAGCTCTAGTTTTGCCAGTCGTTCAGTAATGAATAACTCCAGATCTCAGCTCATTAAGAAACTTCTCGGCTGAAGCGAATGTAAAAAGTGTCTCTTCGCTCTGGCATAAGAATGACCTGGAAGCTCGTCATTTATCCCCATTTTTCCAGTAGTTGAGTGAAAAAAGCCTCTTTTCAGCTTGATCTGAGAGCACCATTGAGCAACAGGGAGTATGCAGTGCTGTTTGGAGATCTTGGCAGGCGTGCGGGGGGTGAGCATGTTGTTTTTGTTGTGTTGCATTCCTCAGTGATCTATGAACTGCCTCAACACTCTGGTTTTACTCTCGTTTTTGCTGATCGTGCATTGTGTAGTCAGCCCTCCATCCCATAATATCCACATCACCGTCTTTCATCCTGCTAATGTCACATGGATAAGGAATATAAATAAAATTTCTAAGTCAGTCATTTACGATTTCCAACCTGGCGCCGGTCCAGATAGCACAGCTTTATTGTGAAAGAAAAATGTTGTGTCGTAAGATGGTTTGGTAATCGGTTTATCATATGTTCTTTTTACATTTTGCATTTAGTATTCCGGAAACATTGTGGAAACGTTATGATGTTATTGGTGGTTTCCCGGGCAGCGTTACACATGCAAGGTTACGCAAGCCTTCATAAAAATATTTTTACTTCACAATAAATTGTTTACAATAACATAAAACAGGATATTATGTCGTTTAAACCTAAATGAAACAACACACAAACATTGCAGTTCTGTTTTCTTTGGTCTAGGAATAATTGCCAGATAAATATTTGTACAACATTTTGGAGATGTTTTATTTTGGTATAATACAATTAAGACGGAATTGTGACTGAAATGTTACTTTTTAACCGGTCATTTTTGGTCATTGTAAATTCCTTTTAATTATGGGTGTTTTTTTTTAAGGTGTCGTTTCCATAACGATTTTAAACTCCCCATGTAGCTGATCATTTTATCCCTTAAAACTCATCTTTTGTAATTAAATGACATATTTAAACATTTTTATCCTGTAAAAATAATTTCTTCATTCCTTGAAATGACTTAAATGTAACACCCTTGCTTCATTGAGTAAACACAGTCTCATGAATATGCAAATAAATCCCCGCCTCCACTCAATCGCACGAGCTCACACTATCTGATCCACTCTGTCGTGATTGGTTACACATTTGTGACATAGGAAATGGGCGGGGTTAAAACCACATTACTGAGACTGTCTTTGGGAGAATCTCTGCCGTGGTGTTGACAGTACATTTGCACATGGTCGGTCTTAAAGTATATTAAAAACACCACAGAAACATTTAAACAACATTTAAAACTTAATACTTTACATAATTGCAGTGTAACCTAACTGAAGAATGAAACGGAATTAAACTCTGAGTTTTAAGAATGTTTTGTGCTTTTTTTGGTCGTTTGATTCACCTGTAAGTAATTATGTCGTATTTGGACTGATATCTCCTTTTAATACACTTCACATTGTTCTCTTGTCAGTCTTTTTGAAAACAATGCAAGCAAAACAAAGGCAGTTAACCAAACACTGATTGTAGTTGTCACACTGCTAATCAACCGACATTGACCTCGCACGTTCACAGCTGTCCATTTTGGAAACTGTAGCTAAAGACAAGGCAAGAACATGTTTATACTCTTCCAGTGTTTTGTGAAATGATAAAATCATTGTATAAACTCTGGATTGTGAAACTTTATTTTTCTGCCTTCTTTGTGCATGAACTAATTTTCTCTGAAGATTTAATTTGTTGATTTTTTTATCAGAGCTGTAAGTAAAACTAAAATTTTGCTTGTCACTTTTTTGGACGGTCTTTTCTAATTTTTCCGCATTGTAAAAATGAGATCTCTACAGAGAACAAAGGCTATATTTATTGGATTAATTATGTTACAAAGTGTTTTGTTTCTGAACAAAATGCACGAAGACAAAATATCATATGTACAAGTATGTCAGCATAGCTGCTTTATCTAGACATCTGCTGGATTTGAGTTTTTTTTTTATTAAAAGGAAATGTTTATGCATAACACAATCCTTTGCCATGTTTTTAGCTCGTATCAGATGATGTCAAGCGGCAGTTATTTGGGAGACGAAGGCTTTGATTGATGCTCTCTGAATTTAATAAAGTTTCCTAGCCGGAAAGAGCCGCGGGCAAAGCTAATGCGAACGGCTAATCGATTAGAAATTTGGATGAATATGACGCTTGACATGTAACCTGCAAATGAATGAGTTTAATATTGTGTATGTAGCAGTCTTAAATTTTGACAGAGTGATAACTCTGGCGTTCTGCCTGCACACGCGGTATGTAATGAAGTACACTGCTACAGCAGTATCACAGCATGATATCTCATCGTATGCCAAAGCATTGGCAAACCAGTGCAATAAATGTCGTATCTGTTTGTTATTCATATACATCATCAGAAGTGCTTGGTCAGGGCTCTCCTCATTCCTAGAGCTGTAGACAATCTATATTTTATTATACTATAGCTTGACTTTATATGGTAAAGGAGTTCAATATGAAATCATTCGGATTAGTTCACTTCTGTGATTCGTCAGTGTTTACTACAGTAAAAAACTGGTTCAGTATTATTTATATGTACTATATATTTTATGCTACTTTGGGAGGTTGCAGAATTTACTGTATGTTATTGTCGTGTCGTGGAAGCTACTTTAAAACGACCTTGCCAAGCTTTAAACTACATGTTAAAAGTAGCTAAACTAGCAACTGCGGTTGCTAGTTGTTATTAGCGTGATAGCAATTTTAAAGTTGCAATCTGTAACTTTTGCCTCTCTTTAGCCATTTATGTTTGAAATATAAAATTACAGGTTAGTGTACATACTTTTATTTGTGTATATTGAAGTGAAATGAAATAAAACTAACATTTTCTGGTAGACTCAAATGAAACATCATCATAAATACACCACTGAAAATCAGGGTAAGATATGGAGGTATTTTTGAACATCTGTTATGTACTTGCTTAATAGCTAGTTTTGTTTATTTTTTAACCTAAAACAGTTACGAATTGTGACTTTAAACTCGGTGGCGAGTTAAGAATAGCTTTTCAATTCTGTGTGTGTCTTCGAAGCTCTCAGTGGACAGTTCCTTAATCCTAATGCTCTCTGTGTTTGAAAAAAATCTCCCGTTTGCTCTGGCTTCAGTCCCGCCAAGTACATTTCAAGGACAATTGTGGAATGCAGTGAAAAGTCCATCGAAAGGTAAATAAATGTGAGCTGTGCCTTTTCAAAACGCAGTGCTTGCAACTGTAATCAGAGACGAATAGAACTAACAATTGTTCTAGGTAGTACATTTGATTAAAAATGTGCTTCTATTAACAAGATTTAATATTAAAAACTCTCTAAACTCCTGGTAATCATCTCCACTCCATGTGTTTAATACCAGCCCAGCTAACAGGGAGCATTCTCAGCACATTGGCTAACATTCTCTTAAAGTTACCTTACAACCAAACATTGTTAGCTGGGAAGTCTCAGCCCTGCAAAAATCTACAGGGAAAGCAGGATTTAACCTGTTTAGACTTGGATAATGATCTCTCTCTGCACTGCTGCCGTCTTCCAGAGCTTTATGTTTTATATAAACTAGCAAGCTAATTGATACAGTGTTTTATATAAGCTAAAGCTTGATCGGAGGTAAACAATGTACACAACGAGCTGCGTATAGATAAAGACCAGGTAATCTGACACAGTTATGTAAGCTAACAGTTTAATTGTATAGTTGGGCTTTAGCATCATTATTGATTGTGCCAGATTTAGCTGTCCGGGCCTGTTAGCTGGGCACTGAATCTTTTTTTAATCTGTGCGTTTTAGTGGGTAGGTCAGATAGGATGCGATGGAGCATGTCGGTAGTTTAAACTGTTAAAACACACGCCAAACAATAAAAGGTTTGATCTGTGTTACAGTGGTTTATCTTTTAAGTTCTTGCCCGAAGGTTTTGGCTCGGCAGACGACCACTCAGCCCATCTACATATTCATCCCATTCTAAGCTTCTGTTGATCACGGGCGAGGTCTTAGATGATTCGTTTATCGCTCATTAGTTGTGGCTGAGACTGTTATTTGTTTTTATAAATTAGTCTCATTTGTACAACGCTGTCTTAGGTTTGTTTATTCTTGTTTGTATAACTTGTTAAAACATGACTACAACATCCTGTTTTTGACAAATATTTCTGTCCTGCTTGGAAATAAAACTGCTTGGATACCGCTAAGTCAGGAAAAACATTAATCTGAGTACTTGAGGGAACGCTCAACAAACATGCGCCGCGTAGCTTTTTGACAATTTGCCTAAAAATAACTTTGCCTGGCAGTTGTAAACAGATGTCAAACGTTCAACTGAAATCTGTTTTGTCTTTATTTGTGTCACTTAATACCATTCAGAGCAGCCATAGTGTATAAAAAGGAAAGAATGAGAAACATTGCAAGCAGATTCGAACTCAAATTGTCCATGTACGCTCCAAGGCTAAGAGTGTGCGCATTAACCGCTACACCACAGCACTGAGAAGTTATAGCTTGTTAGCTCAAGATTAGTACTTCAGATCTTGTCTTCCAATGTAAAGATGCCTCTAGGTCCCTGTTGTGATGACAAACAATTTTTGCTTGCAACACACATTAAAGCTTCATTATAACACTATTTATTCGTTTGCCGGAATTTCAAGGGGTTTCACATTGAATAGGTGCCAGTAGTTTGAATAAAGGCTGCTCCGTGGATTTAGTTTGGTAAAGAGAAACAGATGCCGGCATCAGTCTGAATTAGAGCAGGATGGTCTGAACACAGGTCGATGATGTATAGGGCTTTGTGCTGTGTCAACATGTCGTATGTGCGCACTCATTTGGCTAAGCATGTTCTGATGGAACTACTACTGTGGATCTAATGACACAGTGAATTCAGGAACATCCTGGCAGTATAAGTGGACCATGTTTTCCATCAATATGACCCGAGTGTACACCCTCCGTTCTGGGTGTATGCGGTTAGCATACTTGAGTTAGCAGTATTAAACCTTAAAACTGAAGCTGTAAAATAATTTTGTGAGTTATTGTGCTGGCTGGAAAACTTTTATTGCTTTTCCTCATTTGTTGTAGTGGATTTGGCTTTCACTCATAAAAGAAAATGCTAAAGTATTTTAAGCGTGGAAATCAATTCATTCAGTTGGTTTATCGATTAATTTTTATTGCTTTAAAATGATACCAGTTTAACTGGATTAACTGCTTTTCCCACCTAAGCTATAAACGTTATTTCTTGAAAATAGGAATTCAAATTTTGTGCTATATTTTACTATCGATGTAACAGATAATTAAGTCAAACAGTTAATGTAATGAAACCCTTTATATGCGGGTGTGCTCAGGAAATTGTACATGGATCTAAATACCGCAGTCCGATGTGGTTCTGTTTTAGGTGGTTAAGCGTTCGCCTGTTGTGGGATTTGCTGCACATATTTTACTGATGGAATGTCCCGTTGCTGTTTGGTCGTACGTTTTACACAATTTGTGGTCATTTAAACTCCTAATTTATTCTCCCATTAGGAGAAAAGATGATAATTTATTAGTCCTGTAGGATTTTAACTAGCAAAAGGAAACGTTCTGGACAATAAAGCGCTACAGTAACAATCATTTTCTATTGCTAACAGCTGGATATTTCAGCTTAATAAAGAATTTGAATGCTGGGCCCCTCATAGCGAGTTTTGGCGTGACTGATGTTGTACCAGTATTGTAATGTTGTACGCTTCTGAATTGTAATGTTTCTCCCAGTCAGACAGAGTTTACGATGACTCTGACTTGTGCAGGGTCATACATAAATTTTGCACGCCGAGTTGATCTCACTTTGACGTACGTTCTGGACATGAGAAACACACACTGGTCTCCTTCTGTTTTCTAGCTAAATCACAGGCAGAAACGGGTCATTCGATACCCTACAAGCCTTTGACTTTCCAAAAATTGGATGTGAAAGAAACAATGTTTTGGTGTGAGGAAACTTTAAGTGTGCCCATCTTCAAAATGGCCTCGTTGATGTGTATAATGTATGTTTTCCTCTTAACCGATTCGTCCTGATTTGGTGTTTTTGTAAACTTCTCAGTCTTTCCACAGGTCAACGCCTGAGGGACCAGTTTCCACCGAATCTGTTTTTTTTCTTCATTCACTCGTTCCATCCTTCATTCAAGTCCACAAGTCCCCGGGCAAAAAAAGGTGTCAGCCTTTATAAGGTGGCCCGCGCGGTCAGCCCATGCACTTGACATTTTCCTGGAAACTCCGCCCATTAGTGAAAAAAACGCCTGCCTGTTGAGGGTTCCAGTAGTCCGCTTCTCTGTAGTGAACGTGGCCTCAGGCCAGGTCTGCGGTATGGTTCGAGTTAAAAGTATAAAGGCGCAGAAAGGGACGTCTATAAACGTGGGTTGTGTAGAGCAACTTATGGACAGACATGTGCGCTGCAATTTCCGGGGTTGTCAGGGTGAGAGACATCACACAGGTTCGATTCAGTGCCAGCCCTGTTTAACGTGCTTCCAAAGATACCTTGACTTCCTCCGCCCGTCGTATATTGAAGCCAGACGCTGCAGTTTCCAAACTGATTCCAGGGTTGTTTTCTCTGGGTTTTTTTAAGGGTCTGTGTTTGTATCTAAGACATCGCACATCTTTTCCTTGTTTTGTTTAATTAACCTTCTGGTTTGCCGGCTCAAATATGATATAGTGCGGTGTTTAGATCGTGCAGATAAAGAAATTGGTTACTGAGTGTGAAGAGACAGATAGAGATCGTTCCATATCGGATTTGTGTGATTTCTGGCCAGAACGAGATGCTGAACTGTCTATAACCACAACCACATGGCCTTTGGGGGGTTCCTTTTCTAGAACCCGCGACTGTTGTCAAGACAAAGAAATCAGACATTTCACATGCCAGTGAGCATGTGCCAAACACGAACGGGATCTTTTCGCATGTGCGTCTCAGGTTGTAATTTGGATTTTTTGAACGCGATGAAAAACAAGACCTCACACAATAATGACATAAAAATTCTGCTCCATCGCTGGTGGGTTGGCCA
The DNA here is from genome assembly GCA_036877575.1 of Botia almorhae. Taxonomy (NCBI): domain Eukaryota; kingdom Metazoa; phylum Chordata; class Actinopteri; order Cypriniformes; family Botiidae; genus Botia; species Botia almorhae. Next base: position 7,654 of record JAZGTJ010008634.1, read on the forward strand.
GCGTTACGCAGGTCAAAAAAATGTTTACCAGAATATTTTTAAGAGTCTGTTTTCAATGACATGGTAGAACTGTGTGAATATTGTGCTATTTTGGAGAGAAGCCCCAGCTAACATTTTTAGGTTGTATAAACGTTCCTCCTGCAATTCCATTTCGTAACAAAAACGTTAAACACGTTATTTTGAACGTTCCAGAAACGTTTAAATGGTCCAGTTTTTTAGATGTCGTATTAGCATTACTGCATAGTTTTAAGAACCTTATTCAAACATTTTTTAAATTCTGTAATGTTTTAAAACATTCCACTAACAAATGAAAAATAACGTTTTTGATGTAAGATATATAACGTTAAAAAGAAGCGCAGGAAAAGAAAAGAAGAAAAGGAGGAGAAGAAAAAAGCAAAGTCTGATTAAAATTCGCTCAGCCTTTGGTGGCGTCACGCTTTGTCTTCATCTTTTTGATGGACCATCATCATTACAATCCAATCAAATCTGCTCTGATTTTAATTGGCCAATGGCTGATTTATTGTGTTCTACACCTGACTATGTTTCACCAGAGAATGTTAAATTAAACAAACCATTCATGCAAGTTCAATGTTTAATATACGTTTTGGTTGTTTTGGCTGAGACCGGGCATGAGACTGGCTTGCGAATAACATTTTGTGTGTGTGTTTTGTATACGTTGATATGTAGCCTAATTTGAACTAAAGAGAGTCTAATTTGTGGTGTTATGATATTGTTGTCATACTTATTGCTGATTTGACACGCAAGAGTTTAAGTTTTCGAGATTTTGGTCTTTAACCATTCTAATAGGTAAGCTGTACTCTAGAAAAACGGCTGTACTCTGTGAAAAATCTTTTAATATTTACTTAGTTTCAGTATAAATTTAGTGCGGTATCATTAGTTTCACAACTGCTCATCAGACTGTGTTCATTTCTCCCACTTGAATCTCAAATAGTTCAGATAAAATCACTGGAAAGACCCTTGAGTGTTTTTTTAAAGCTCCTACAAGGTTTCTTATGAAACTCACGGAGATTAAACAAACAACATTTGCATGACTAGAAAATTCAGAAGCCCAGCGATCTGATCCAGAACGATTCTGTTACGGGAGAGCAAAAGCTACCCGATCAGAGCCTGTTCTGAACATCAACCTGTACACAGCAGGTCTCCAGCTATCTGTTCTTAAGACAAATCGCTTGTCCTCTGTACCTAGTGCAATTATATCATAAATGCCAAAGTCAATTCAATCAGTTGGGGGTATGTTAGAATCCCAAGGCGGCCCTGCAGACTGAAACTGGACTACATGGGATCAAAATCAAAGACACAAACGTAACAGGAAAAACATTCTGCTCCAGATCCCGACAAAAAGGACGAGATGAATTACATCTCGCATGTGTAGTTCCTTCAAAAGAACAGCTACAAGTCGTGCTGAAAGGTGCTTTTGTCAGATTTCTCTGGTCTGCGAAGCGTTCGGGAGTTTGACAGAGATATTTTTAGCAGGGTTAGAAGGGTTCTCCACATGTGACATTTGAAAGAAGTGGAAAAGAAGAAGAAAAGATATAAAATACAGCGCACATAAAGGTATCCAAGCACTTTTTAGAGGTAACCGTGCTTTGTAATTTATGCCTTCCTGTAACAGAATTCCCAGAAGGCCGTGTGTTTTGGAGACAAAACGCTAGTATTTTCCGACAGAAATCCTCCTTTCTTTGGAACGATCTCTTGAACTTTTTTCTGGCTATTGACTTTAATTCTCACAGCTAGCTTGAGTAACCAGTGCAACATGGTCGTAACCTTTGTGGTGACGAGCGGTTTATACATGGACGGTCGTGTTTTGGCAGATAACTTGCAGTGGTTTGCCATAGATTACATAAGGAGAGTTATCCAAGCAGATCGGCCAAACATGAGCGGTTCTACTATAACAGATGGGCTGTGTGAGATTGTATTCTTACCCAAATGTTGATAATATCAGGACATCTAGAACCAAAGAGGTACTGTGATAGATATCAAACTTTTCCCAGCTAACAAGTTTAGGTTGTATAAACATTTTCGTAACGTTTCAGTAAGTAATTGTTATTATTCAAACAGTTTTAATTTTGTAACATTTTTAGAACATTCCACTAACCAAAGAATAAAGTTTTTGATATGTTATATAACTTAATGAAAAATAATCTACTAACGTTACTGCATGAACATTTTTGATAACTTGGAGAAAACTTTTAGAGAAAACTAGCCAGCATTCTGAGAATGTTCCCTGTTATCTGGGTTGTTGCTAAAAATCAGAAATTAATTGAGGGATTAATTGAGGGACAGAAATGGGGATTTCTAATTATTAGAACATAATATGCTCAGGGGTTTAACACAAACCTTTAAGAGAAAACTTTTGTGTCAGGTGTCATGTTTTAAATCTTCAAAGATTGTTGGAATAGTAGCGGTCTGACGACTGTTTTATATATTGATCTTGATATTTTGACTCGTGTATGTTTATGCATACTGAACGCTTTCCAGGTAATTCCCTGCGCCAATCCCATGTGTTTACTGGCTTCCAAGATTCCAAACATAAACATCAGGAAAGACCAAAGCAGCTTCGCTTGTTTCAAACAGTAGATGGATCCAGTCAGCTCATGCTACCAGTATTACAGATGACATTAGTTACATCCAAACAAATTCTCTGAGCTGTTTATTGCAAATGGGAGAGTGAGAGAGATTTGCCAAAGAAACAAAGAAAAAAAAAACTCAACACGGAGATCGTATTTCTTAAATCTCAGGTTTCCAGAAATATTTTCAGCCTGCCAGTCTTGTCCTGGAATTCCTCTTCAGATTAGAATTTATTGAAAGCCTCGATTTCCTTTTCCATTGTGTGTGTGTGTGTGTGTGAATATATGTCTGTAAATGTATGTTTTTTGTTATTGCCCACTCATTTCCTCAGATAACTCCAATGTGTTTATATTTATGTTTTTGGCTGACACTTTTAGGGTGTATTTAGGGTATATATTTTATCAGTATGTGTGTCTCCTGAGAATCGAACCCACTAGTATCGCATAACTGCCCCATAGTCACTGCTGAGCCAATGTTTTTTTTGTTGGGCCATTCAGAAAATGAATGTCACAGAAAATACACACAGCAGCTTGAATTTTTTCTTATGTTTGATAGTGACCCACTGAAGGTTAGAAACTTCAGTTCATAAAGGATAATGTGAATTGGCAAGCACGCTTCCGATTGAATTCAAATCAAATGTGGACTGCCTGTCACATACATTTGACTTGGTCGCTCAACAAAATGTAAAAGTAAAAGATATTACATTAAATGGGATTATATGGTGTCACTGTCAGCGTGAAGCCCATTATACCATCATTCTGAATCTATCTAATCACTTCTAAAGCAAATCTGAAGCATTGACAGGCAAAGCTTTGTATTGGCAGGCTGTTTCAGTCGGGCCCGATTCCAAACAGTTGCACCTAAACAAGCACATTGTTACATTAAGCCCCAGTGACTGCTGGAAAACCCGGAAGAGAGGCAGATGACTCCAGTCCGGTGGGTTACCGGGAGCACACCAGGACCCTCCATTCTCAGTTACAGTACGTAGACGAGGGATGAAGGGGTGGAAAACAAGCACCCACATCTGGGGAAAGTGTGAAGGAATTTAAGGAGACTATTTCAAACTAGCGTGTGTGTGTTTGTCAGGCGCTTGATCTGTACCAGATTATCAAGATTCGTCCGAGCATTAGAGCAGAGAAGGTGAGGTCGCTCTCTGCGTCAAAGCTCCATCAAAACAATAAGACCCCCCTGAACACACACTTTTATCATACAGGCACAAAGATTAAATCAGTTTTCACAGGCCAAAGTCAAGAACGAAGGGCTGACACGATTTGTTATTTAATGGGAACAAGGCATTCTTTGTTATTAATATGATACTTGCACTTGTAATATTAAAACCTTAAACAACCGCACACAAACACAAAGACTGTGTTCAGTTACACAGCCATTATATTTTGAGAAACGCTAATGGATATGTGTAATTTACAGTTTCCAGCTGCAGAGCTTTTGAACACGACCGCACTCTTGCGCAGCTGCTAACGACTCTGCTCAAGCCAATTATCTGGATGTTAATTATTAAAAAAAATTGGTTATGCGTTGTTAGCCTGTGATCTCCAGCTGGGACTGTTTGATGAATTTTGTGCTGTACTTTTGTGCTAGATTGTGTGCTAGACTTTTGTGCTAAGCTAATCTTAAATTATTGATGATGAATTTTTATTTGAGTTCTCAAATTTATTTAAATTTAAAATAAATATTGTCATTTTAGCTTCCTCATACCTTCCAAAGATGCTGTGTTGTTTGTGTTGTTTCACTCTTGCTTTCAGTTAGTCCTACTAGATGTAATTTACTTACTTGCTACCCAGCTAGCATTTTTAGGTTGCAAGAACGTTTACCTAATGTTTCCATTAAGTAAGAACAGCATTGTTTTGGATGTTCTAATTAGTTCTGGCTTTGAAAACTTTAGTCAAACATTTTTTAATTCTGTAATGTTTTTAAAACATGGCACTAAAAACTTCAGAATAACATTTTTGATATATGAAATAGTGTTAAAAAAGTTCTACTTGGTTACTACAAGACCATTTTTGATAACTTTGAGAGAACTTTTAGACAACATTAGCCAGCATTCTGAGAACATTCCCTGTTAGCTGGGTAGTGGCCGGATGGCAAAAAGTTTCTAGCCAAAGTAACCAGCCATAAACAATAATTTTAATGCCTATGTGCTCTAGCACTACACAGAAACAACTTAATTCGAATGTACCTGGATTTTGTTTGAATTGAATTCAAATTGAATTTGAACTGGTGCCAATGTTGTTGATAATCTGAATTTATAGTAGAATTTCATGGTATGTTTTTCAGGGTATTTAGAGTATTATGTCATTTCCTGTGTGTTTTTTAGTGTGTGTGTGTGTGTGTGTGTCTGTGTGTGTGTGTGTTTACTTCAACCCTTTACTCAGTTTGTTTATAAGGTAATTAGAGCTCCAAAGCCCAGCATGTGGGGTTGAGGTCACACTAATCCAGACCTGATTTTCTCCTGGTAACCAGATCTCCATCAGCCTGGGAAATCAAATAAACAAAACATTAAGGAAAGCACAGGTGCTACCGTACCTACTAATAACGTCTGACGGGTCTTGTGCTACACAGAAAGAGGAGCTCTGTGCGCGCTCGTGTAAAAACCCGACGCGACTCATTATAAATACACCTGCTTTTGTTTGCTAACGGTCGTGGAATGTCACCGCTCATTCACAGACTCTCCATACAATTCATCTCTCATTTAGCCAGAGTTTGAAGAAATACAAGATATAGTTCCTGCTGTAATGAATCGAAACTGTCATGTGCTAAACAAAACAATCCCATCTACGTTTTTTGCTGTCTAACATGTTTCAGGGATATTAAATAAGTAAGTTTATTTTCATCTGTAAGTAAATGCACCTGTTTTGTGAGCACAAGTCTGTGTATACTCTCTCTCTCCCTCTCTCTCTGTCTCTATTGTGTGTGTGTGTGTGTATCTCTGTGTGTGTGTGTGTGTGTGTGTGTGTGTGTGTGTGTGTGTGTGT
>JAZGTJ010008635.1:0-20671 GCA_036877575.1 Botia almorhae
TTTGATTGGATAAGCTAGGTTCAAAGGCGTTGTAAAATAATAACAATATAAAAAACACATCTGTGACTGCGCATTATTATTATTATTGGTGGTGGTAAGTTGCATTGCTTGGCATCAAGAAGTCTGATAATTATGCATATTAATATGCATTTTAATAACATGATGTCCAGTTTTATCTTTTTTGACACTAAAAGGTCTCTTTAATTTGAAAGACAAATTACTTCCTTGTGAAAAACACCTCAATGCCACATTATACAAATAGAAAGTCAATTACAGAACATTAATTGTAAATGTTTCAGAGATCGTGGTAGGATAAAAAAATTAAAAATAAATTTATGACTGATAGATTCCCATTCTTCTGGTTAGTGCACTTATTGTTCAAATCCATTGCTAACATTTTTCTTAATTGTATTGTTAACAATTAAGCGAATGGATTGTAAAATCATATTAATTCATCATGTGAAAATCATAAACATGATCAAATCCAGTTATTTGAGGTGACTCCTGTAGAACTCAATCTGCAAACACACACAAAGCACACACAGCTAATCTTGGTAAGATTATCTGACAATACAATGTCATTTTCAGATAGTTATGTTATACTATGTGGCAACAGTAATGCAGTATTTTAAAGTTTTTACATTGCTTTGCATTGTTCTCTGACTTGTTCTGGTCTAAATAACCAAGGCTGATAGTCTCTCTCTCTATACCTGTATATACGTATATACAGAGTGAGAGATGAAGAGTATATATATATTCATATATATTCATAACCGTTTATGCCAAAGGCCATTTTGAATCAATTGTAGCCATTTATTTTTATTTACTATTTATATGAATGATGATAAAACAGGAAATGCTGACATAATAGAAGAAGGTGTAAAGTTAATTGATACATATGTAACAAGAAAGTGAGGGACATGTCAGGCGAATTGTTTATTACATGGCAAATGAAGGGGCCGAGGGATTTTATATGCCTATAAAATGGATATAGTGAATCACCCAGAGGGTCTTGGTCACTAATGTAGTCCAGTCTGGGATATGATCGTGTGTGTAATAGAAACATGCCATTTCCTATCCTGGAGTCAAAGCAGGTTGTCCTACTTTTATATTACTCATTGTGCATTATGAATATTATTCGCATTTAAACGCACCTCATATATCACACATATTGCCGTGATGCATTATTCTGGAAATGATTAACAAGAGGAGCTACTAACAAAGCGTCATTTTAGGCTAAATGTTCAGGTTGCAGTATGTGCTACAACAATAATTTAAATAAAAGTTGTGCTTAGAGGCAATATTCGGGGGGCATTAGGGTGGAGGGTGGTCTGGCAGAGGGGGTTTGGAAAAGCAATTACTGAAGCAACATTAAAATAGAAGAGCAGGAAAATAACTGTGGGCCCAGGCAGTGTGCTGGTATTGCGGCACTAAGATATATCAGTTTAAAAATGTGATTGATGAAAGTCTAATGCAAGGCGATGGAGAGGCTGTTGCGCTGAGGCAATGCCACTGTCTGCACTTTATTAGCCGCTGTAATTAGCTCTGCTGGTTTAATTTGCTAGCGTTGTGATGATGCAAACATCAAAACACAGCGGCCACTGTATGGCCTGATGAAGGGTCATTCTAGTCAAGGGGCTATTAACTAATGTACTAATTACAAAGTAGAGGGAAAACCATACACCCTGTGCCTTTGTCTGTTTGCATCACTCCTGATCTTCAGCCGGGCTAACGACACATTATCAACACTTCCTATCTTCAAAAGCTTGAATCATTGTATTGCAGTCTTTCACTCATTTTCATTTTTGGGTGTCTTTTAAACTACGGCCACTCCCTTAAAAACATTTTGCGAACAAAATACATTTCGGCATTTCTTGTAAAAGTTAACATAGTTTAGATGGACTGCACTCTTAGTCTAATGGACTTTAGCGTTCAAAAGGTAAAAGATGTTGGAGCTTTAAAGAGCCTTAGAAAAAGGAGCCTGATTCAAATATCAGAGGTAAAGTTCATTAGTTATTTATCTGAGCGTGTCCGAAGCCTCTGTAATCCTTCCTGCATCACCTCCTTTTATCTCCACAATTGAGATAAATCACCAATCGCCGCTTCAGGTGAAGACATGTTAATCTGGGAAATAACACATTTCAAGGTGTGGGTCTGATGAGGGCCGGGATGAAGAAATGAAAAAGAAAGGAAAAAGAGAATGGCTATAATTTAATCAGAAACGCACTTGGAAATGACCGTATCCATCATTATCTTCTTCTGAGTCAATGCAAGGGAAGAAACTGAGAAGCTTAGGAGATTTATTAAACAAACAGGATTGTGGGAAATGTATTTCTCTTTGGTAACCGTCAGAGGTGAGACATTAATCAAGCCACAGACAAATGACACTGGGTCACTAGTTAGACAGTGTAACAAGTGCCATCTAATTTTCTCTTTAGAATCAATTTATGTTTTAAAGCTCGGCATCGTCATCAAGGGACAAAGCTTTTTCCTGTTAGATATTACGAGTTTAAAGTATTCTTTCTGTACGTATACAGTATGCATACAGCCTTGTTTATAATGATACATCTGTTAAATAAAACAAACATGAACAGTCTAATACTGTGTTGTGTAAAAAGAGATGTATTGAAAATATTTGAGGATTTATTTATGTTTGAATTAAATATTTATTTACATTCAAATGGCTCTACAAAGGGAAACATTAAACATTTTCTATGTAAGTCCTCAAAAGTCAACCCTATTTTGTCATGTCAGACAAATATGCAGAATCCAGCTGTGGTAAGTGAACTGTTTGCATAAATCTAATATCAGAGTCAAACCCACTGACATCATCTTAGTCTTAACATGCACAATTCTCCTGGGAACACCAGTGCCTCCAGCTCGTGGGTCTCTGTGTGACCCAAGTTAAATGGAGGGCATCTTCTGGAGTAGATTACTCTCATAACTCTAATGCATTTTGAGTAATCAAAACAAGCTCTGTGCTTGAACTCTTAAGAGAAGGTAAATAAATAAATAAATTACACAAGCAAAATATACCCAGCTCTCCCCATTGATAAAGGGATGGATGGGATTCTTGGTAAAGGGGAGAGACTGAAATTATTTTGTTCAGATAACTAATGAGACTTGTTTTGAGATGAAAAAATGAATTATTCAAAGTAACAATCCTGCTTCTGTGCTGCATGTGCTAGTTGCATTAATTATAGCCATTGAGGCAGCTTTGCTAGGGGTTAATGAGCCTGGCATGAGCCACCAGACCTAAAGCAGAGAATATCAGCATCAAAACTATAGTTAGTTACCACTCTAATGCTATTCTTGAAAAGACCATTTAAAAAACAGTGCATTCCCACCGGAAGGTCTGCAAATTTTAATTTGTTTATATAATAGTGGTTACTATGTTGCGTTGTAGCATTACTGCAACCTCATCATGACCAATCAGCATCCAGTTGTGGATCTGTTTTTAAACAGCAATTTAAATATATAATCTTACATGCATATATCTAAACACACTTATCTTTGCAAAGGATTCTAAAGGTGGTTGGTTAAGTGAGTTTAATTGTGTTTAAGCTTCTCAGGGTAGGGAATCACCCCTGAGGCTGCGGGGTTGCCTCCTGTTTAGCTATGGATCAGTGATAATCCTTAGCACGACATCCTCTGCCACATCAATTATGTTGATCATAGGCACGCTCGTTATGCTGAGTCTTCATTAGATCCAGATGGCATGGACGCCAGCCTTACACCTTAACCGTACACATCAGGACATACTGGGCTACTTTCCAATAGAATCAGAGAGCTGTAACCTACAGCAGTCTTTTAAACATGACGTATTAAAGTAAGGCACGGATAAGGTCAAGCTAGACATCTGCGGTTTCATTCTAGACTAGCACTACAGCAATCGACACATCTGAAAGTACACACCTCTCTGTTGTGCTCTGGTAATGACATTATGAGTTCTGCTCTCAGTGAAAAAAAGAGCTCGAAATTCAAACGCTGAAGAGGTACTGTAACAATTAAAACAAAGCGTAACCGAGCCGCCATATCTAGTATTAACCAGGCATACACAAGCTACGTCAGCAGTAGGGGCTCTCTTATTTATTTGAATCCAGAGGAGGTATTTCCGGGCAATTGCGCTGGATGCAGAGGGTAGTGCCTGCTGGTAAGGGCCAATAAAGAACTCTCATCCATGAAAGGCCTTCAGCAGAGACACAGTCAATTACTTAATGTGAGGACTTTGGTGGTGGGGGGAGAGAAAGCCTTTTCTCCTCATTTACTTGTGGGTATTTATTAAATTGCTGTCAGATTTGACAAATTTGTGATGCTCAAGATGGAGGTTTTTTAGGGGGAGGGCTGGTCTCACAAACCCCATCCCTTTTCCTGAATCATGCCAGCCCAGAATGCCTTTTGGCAGCTCTACGTGTGTCTGCTAGCGAGATGTGTACCTTTTTCCCCTGGAAGTATTCCTTGTGCTCCTCTCGGAAGTGCTTGGTCCCATATGCCACCTGCTCAAAGGGGGTGCTGGTGTGCATCAGGCCCTCGTACCTCTTTTTTCGTATTGTGTTTGAAAATGGAAGGAAACTGTGTCGTAAGACAAAGAAAAAAAATGAAGACAGATACAGAAACAATTTATTTAAACACAATTTTATTATTTTATCATTATAAAAACTGTGTATGGATGTTTAAAAGTGATTTCTTTGATAGGAAATGCTTAGTACAGAACTAAAATATAGTACAAAAATAGTCAAGGCATGTTTACCTCAAAGCCTCCTTAACCAAGCAATGTGAAGCTTAATTTTACACTTTTAAAAAATGTATTTTAAATATCCTGGACACCTTGTCTTTCCCTGTATTGTTTTGTTGTATTACACAGCAAGAGCACAATCTCGGTCTTCAGGTTATTCTCGGCTTCTGGTCCTGGCAAACACTAAAAGCTAATGCTTCTGCTATTTTCACAACCCAGCACATGTTACTTATGTATCACCACACTGCATCATCTCTCCCTCGCAGGCACTTTCTATTCCAGTCCAGATCATTTCCAAACCCAAATAGCTTCTTAATTGTTGTGATGTCTTGTGGTAGTTTCTGCACATGCTGCGTGTTTGCTGGGCACACGATCAGCACGCATAGCGGTTGCTTAGGAAAAATGCCAGATGTTAATTACAGCGAGGTTGATTTTGTAAATTGTACCCAAGACACTTTGCCTGGAGGAAGATTTATCCAGCGTGGTACAAGAGGTGTCTGCACGGAGACTGGGTAAATGTCCACTGGGCATTGGCTTGGCTTGTCACAAAACAAACAAATAACCAACAACCTTGGCACTTTCTGTGAACACAATCTGCAAAGAAAGGGTTTTTTATTCCCAATGCTTGTTTCATTGTGTGCTAACTGCCGTTTATGATGATGATGAAACCAGAAGTGCAGGTTATCTGTTGTCCTAAACAAATTCATAACAGACAAACACAGGAAATGAAACAATAATTGCTCCATCTGGCATCGGAAGAGTTTCACTGTGCTACACAAATGCAGTGGAAAACTGGCATTTATTCAGTGTTAAAAACAGATGGCCTCTTCTAACCAGACATTAGAACAAGGACTTTTTTCTAAAAGCCTTCATATATTTTTGCATTGATGCTTTGCTAAAATATATTACAAAACAGATTTTTTTAGCTCAAATTTTAAATTCTGTCTGAGCTGAGTTATTGTAAAATGTATAGAAATGCACACCTGTGAATGCACATTCTATATAAATGCACTGACTTGCTAAGCTGCCTATCAACCCTAATCAGCCTACAATTAGGATAACAAACTACTACTTGAAGAATTGTTTACTTTAATATTATTAATACATGTAACTATTTATTTGTCATATATTACAATGCTTTTTATTCTGTTTCATTAAATCAATAAGCAATAGCATTTTAAGTAAATACTGCCCGTGCAATCCAATGAAAAAGTTCAACTTTCTACATACCGTCCTGAAACAAGATCATTATTTATTAGAGGACTTTGTGTCACATAAGTACCACATAAGCAATAATGTTTGCTAACACTTTGATGGTGCACGGCAAGGCAAAAAAAAGGATGACATCAAACACTGGGCTGGCCCTTTAAATAATGGCCCAATCTCCCACAGCCATCCTTATCCACCAGAGACTCCAGCCTCCTTACAAGACAGATTACAGTGCAACTCATGCTAATGTGCACATGGGACGGACATCACAGAGCAAAAATTAATGTGGCCCAAATGTCCCAGAATACACAATGCTTCTGCTGCTTCCCTGCTGTTTCACTTACTGCTTTCACTGCTACTGAATTGCATTTTAATAGGGTAGTTTTTATTCATTGAAAGCCATTAAGGAAAGTTTGACTTCTCGCAGGGGATCTTTTGGCAGTGCAGACCAATGCCCAGTGACAACATCCTAGGAGGACGCCAAAATGGGGAGTGTAGGAAGAAGAAGCAGAACAGGAGGAGACTAAGGTGAAGAAATTGAGAATGATGGAGCAGTATGTTGAGACATTGTGTTTACTATCTCTTGCACAGTTGTAAATCTGCAGAGTAACGTAATATTGCTGTTAAGCAGCAAATTTGCTCATACTGTATCAAAGTGAAGGTGCAAAATGTATGTCTTAGTTAAAATTTGTGTAATTTTTATATCAAGCCAATATTGGAATTTACTTTTGAATTTTACTTGTCATGTCCAATTCTGGATGGCAGCACAGTTTTATGTTACATAAATATAGTTTTGAAAATATTTTAGGTTATTATAGGTTTGAAAAATTTACCATCATATTAAAGTAAATAAAATACGTAAAACTAATTACTGGTAGTGATTAAACTATAAGCGGAATAGATTAGTCCAATACGGAGGGTGTTTCTTTCTTCAAATCATGGTAATCCATCTCGGCATTATCAGCATTTAAGGCTGAGTTACCATCACTAGGACTGAAATTAAGCCTGCAAGAGAGAAAAAGGAGCGGAAACATCCTGGTGTCTCCGAATGGAAATTAGCAGGAAACCAGAGTGAGATCCTGGTTTAAAAACACTCTAATCATGCTTTGCCATGCCCTGCAGACACCACGTTTATGATACGAATTACACAGTAACCACCTCTCCTATTACAGTGTGTTCTGTGTTAATGGGGTTAGCTAATTTACTGATTAAAGTCAGAGCAAAAGAAACAAATAATAAACGTGATTAATAAACATTACCCATTGTGCTTGTAATTAAAATAAAATGCTGTATTTTATAAACAGAGATGGAACTGTTCAACTAATGTTGGAAAATGGTTATTATGGTAATCCTCTGCACAAATTATATATTAGAAAAGAGAGTTAATGTCTAGGCAAAAATGAAATACAGTAAAACTGCATGGATAAAAAGCTATTAATAGTTTAAAAAGGCTGTATTTTTGGCCAGCATTATTGTTGTTTGGTTGTTTGTTAACTTATTTAGCGTCCAAAAACTGCTTGGTTCTTTGAAGGAAATAAATGTGAGGCTTCTCTTGTTGAGTGATTAATATGCATCTACGCAATGTCACAGAGTGTGCGATGCCTGAAGACTCAACAATGTTCATACGTAAACATAATTTTATGCTGTTTTGTCTATCTGTAACTAAGAATTAAGATATTATGTGGCAGAATTACCCTGCATTATCAAGTACTGATTAATGCTACATTGCATCTTTATTTAGCTCAGAATCAATACACTACATGCACTTACCAGTGCTTCCAGGGGTGTGTACATGCATGTGTGTCTAACTTACGGCTGGTCGATGACGCGAGTCCTCCACTCCTGCCGTCTGAGCTCCTCTCTGGCCTCCTCCAGGGCGGTGATGGATGTGGCCACGCGCAAGCTTGGCTCCAGGGGCCGGTATCGTTGCTGCTGCACCTCCAGAGCTGGGCGAAAGGGCCCCTGACAGGTAAGGGGGATAAGGTAAATGTTAAATTGCCCAAACTCGCCTGCTTCGTTATTGATGAGGCCCCTGTGGATGGCCAGCTGGCAATCCCGAAAGCGCGACTCTTCTCATCTGAGATATTAACACACCTGACCAGTGATGGTGACGTTGGAATGGCCATACAGTGATGATTGGCCTGTATGAGGCCAAGGAATGAGTGAATATGGGACGAGATTGCGTGATGTACCATTTTAACTATAGTAACCATTTTAACTATTTTAATGCAAACACACTTGCTACAGGCATAAGTTATAGCTCTGGTGCTCTTAGTTAAAATGTGACCTTCAGACATTGCTGTTTTTAATTCATGTTGTTGCAACACTCTCTGTCCTTGCTACTATCAAGACCAGATCAGCACATGGCACTGACCAATCCCCTCACTTCCCCTAACAATACACATAATCAATCTATCACTCGCAGATCCTTATCTCACGGGTGGAGATGCATAGGGAGGGGGCTCCACCTCGGACCACAAATAATTGGGAGAGAGAAAAGAGATGAGAGAGAGATGGCATGGAGGGGTGCTTATTCTGGGGTCTTTGTAAGGGCAAAATGTAGATAAATAATGCATCTTCATCTATTGCACATTGTGAGAAAAATGTGGCAGTTTTTTAAATGAATTCCTACTAACTGGGCCTAGTTGGAGTGAAAAGCCAGCCCAGGGAGAAGAACTGAGGCTCTAATAAAACGAAATGATTCACGCGTCATTTCTGCTCACTTATGTTTTGCATTAATAGAAACCAATAATAAGAACCAGTTACCATAAAAGTCACGGACCGTAAATAACACAAATGGCAAATATGTATCATCAAATCTCTCAACAAGATGGACAAGATGACATGCTAGATTTGGAAGTACTTAAAGATATTCTTTATAGGGCACCTTTACATGTTGTGGTATTCCCTCACTGAGAGTTGATGGGATCCATGGAATAAAGGGAACTTGGGTTGACAGGCGTGCTTATCACCGGTTATCTAGCTGTCTAAATGCTTCAGCGGGATCCAGACGTAATGGGAGGCATGTTTAATGATATTATTGTAGTCTTATGTAAAGTTTTTCAAAATGATCTTATGGAGACAATTAATCACGGCTTTAATCATAGTTATATCAAAATCTTTTGTTAATTGTCACCACCACACTTCATCTATTTAAGGTTGTTTCATTGCCTAAGGGGACATCAACAAACCCTTGAGAATACTCGAGTGCCAGGTATTATGAGAATCTGGTTATGCATTTAATTAAAAGTTTTTAGTGTACGTTTTTACAAACACAAATAAATGATACAATAGCAAGGTTACCTTAAAAACACTCTTTACTAACTAACAAATATTTTCCAGAATTTCAGAATAACATTCAATGCAATGATTAAGGATATTAAATAATGTAACAATAAATGTGGGCAACCTGTGGCTTTTGGTGTATGGGTGGCAGACGCTCTCTTTCTGGCATCAGGTTAAAAAGATCAGCGGTCATTTTAGGGCTCTTCCTCTCTTTAGGAGCTGATCGTGGTTGAACTCTTCTGAGCCTCAGCTCCATCTCATCAGGCTCTGTCCTAAACGGTGAGTTGAAAATGCCAGGACACTAGAACGAGCAAAATAATTAATAAAATACAGTAAAACCAATGTGGGTAAGCAGGAGATACAGTTCAGATATTAAACTTTTCGCCTCTAAGCCCCCACTCCAGAATAATTCATCTCTGTTTATTTCCTGTTATTCTGGATGCTCTTCAATAAAAACAACAGTTAGTGAGATGACAACATTTGTCCATTTTGGTTGCCAAGATTACATTATGCATAAAATCCACATTACAGTACATGTGGGAATAAAGTTTATCATAAAGTTTCTCATAAAAGGAAATTTTGTAAAAATCTTAAAAAGAAATCCATCCAAAGTAAAATTCCATGCATTCTACTTTGACACTCCTTGGAGGTTTGCTGAGGCCCCCTAGTGGGACCCAGGCCCCTGGTTATAGGAGCATATGTGATACAGGTAACCAAGCTGCCTTTTCTCTGACAAATTCTGTTAGTATGAATTCCCTAAACCACTGCCCTTCCTATCAAACCCCACCAAGAAGCTTCCAAACACATCCACACCCAACTTAATGACGTATTTGCTATCAATGGACTTCCCCCACATCTGACTGCTAACACCTGCCATTGCTTGTCTCATTACAGGTATCCATGCAAAACCCCAGCCAAAACACATTTAGCTCTCAGGAAAAGAAACCCACTTTATTCGGTCGACCACAGCAAAACAATTATACTTGTCACCTCCCCTGAATGGACACCCATCTATCAATTTGACATCTGTCACGTTTGCCAGCGTAACTGTCTGCTAGCTAACTATGAGCTGTCTGACGTTAACGTAGCACTTTAGTGAGTCTTGGTTTGGCCTGCAAAATGGCTGGAATAATTAGCCTGTGATCAGACGCTTCCTTAAATGTGCGTAGCAGTGAAAGCTTTTAGACGCTTTATAACTGTATATGCTAATAACGTTTGCAGGAATACACCTCGGTTGAGGTTCTAGGTGTGGATAGCATAGCTCTGGGTGTCACAGGGTGGGGGGTACACAGCAAACTCCCAACTTGCCTCGGACTTACAGAAAAAGAGCAATGATGTTGACCCTAGTACCGAGGAACTACATCTATGTCAGCACAGCCACTTTTGTCCAGCAGAATTTTCTCTGGTTAACGATGAACCATGGGAGACCCATCCATTTCCTGAAGACAAGGTCAGTCTGTGGGAACATAAGTTGCCCGGTGTAGAGACACAGAGAGGGATGAAGCAGGAAGGGGGAGCGGAGAGAGTTATGGCTACGAAAAAGGAAAGAAAACTGCCCAGACAAACACTTAATTCTGGGATTGAGGTTTAAATGATTGACCTTTCTTGGAATGCGTCATCAGGGTTGAATCGGGGTCATGTGTGCTATATCAGGGGTTTCCAACCTTTACAGACCCAGGGACCCCTCGAACAGCCAACCCAGGGACCAGGGGTAAATGATTTCTCTGAAATCTGACTGAATGCACAGTTTTAAATGCTGCTGTAAAATAGCCACACAGTAACCAAAAACCGAGGATGGGTGTCTAAATAGTTGTACACAGTATTCAAAAAATTCACACGACAAAATGAACCCCACGCCCCACTTCTCTCTCTCCATCCCCTCTGAATCTCTTTACTAGCATGTGGTCCCTTGCATCTGTTGTCCATTAGCCATAAGCTGATGTATTATTTCTTGATTTCCTCTCTTCATATGCAGGCAGCTGGCAGCGATGTCCTCTTGCCCTGTCCATGCTGTGGTTGGCACTGAGCGTCCACTCAACATGCAGAAACATGGGTATGGGCTGTGGTGGCAGGGACAGGACGAGGGCCACAGGAGGCCGCAATGATCATAAAAGCATGAAGGACAGCCCACAAAATATCCGCTCACCCCACACTGTTGCTGAATCAACAACAGCAAGAGCTGTCATTGGAGCTGGAAATTAGACCATTCTGGGAAATAAATAGTTCTTCAATTCCTCAATGATGTCACATTAAATGAAAGTTAATAATTAATAATAAATGATTAATGAAACATAATTTTTAATTTGAGCAATTCTGCATCTATTTCTCCCTCAAACCAAATTCAGAAGCCAAATTGTTAAAGACATTATTAGTACAAATTTGACTGATATAGAACCCACATATATGTGCGTTCACCTCACTGATTCAACAGTACAGTACCTGTTTAGTGCTCAGGAGGTAGTGAAGTCTTTGAGCCTGGATGTTTTTCTCTCGTTCCTCTTTCTCCAGAGCGATCCGTTCTCGCTCTCTTTTCTGGAGCTCTGAAAATTCTTCCAGATCTCTCCTGAGAGCCAAAGAACAGTACACATAAATTCACAGCTTTTCCAACCCTGACAGCTGTAAACTCTCATCTCAGTCCCAAGACATTCGCAGTTTCAGACCATGTTCAATACTCCTGTGGATTGGTACTAGGACTGAATCTGAAAACCTGTGTTTATTCCATACTGATTCATACAGATTCTTACAAAACTGTTTTTAGCTATGTGAATAATTCAAAAGTGAACATGTTCTCTAGTGTAAATACACTGTAGTCAAAATTAAAGAGTGTGGTCAAGCACATATTCACAGGCCTCTTTTCACCCTTCCATCACATAAGAGAACATTCCTGGTGCTGTTTGTGGATTTTAGCAAAGAAGCTGAAATTCTGTATTGACCAATCAACATGTAGTACTATCTAAATGATAAAAATGTTAAATAAAAAAAGCAGACTTTATCTAATACATTTTTTTTCTCAAAATTAAATATACACAGCAGGCTATAAGCCATAGTCCATGTTTTTTATTTTTGTTGTCTGAGTTTGAACTTCAACCACTTTCTGACCAGACTTTGCTTAGCACCTTGCTGTCTTTGTGACCTATGCTAACCTATATCTCCAACTTATTATTAATTGCACTGTAGTGGACAAAAGCCAAATAGATTTGTAACCATTGAAGGGGATCTCGATCTGTGTCTAAGAGAAGGCTGGGGTAACACATAAACCTCATTAGTGCTGATGGGCCGGTACGGAGACAAGAGAGCAGCTAACTCAGATGACCTTTGTGTGTCCTTACACAACACCAGCTATAAGCACCCTGTGCCCACTCAGTTGCATCCACTTACTGTGGAACTTACCAAGTGATAATCACCTAAAACTATCAACAGCTTTCTAATGCACTAATTACAAAAATACAAGCCATTTATGAGAGCAGATTATCTGTAATCATCAGTGATTATATTTGACTTCAGTCTATTGTTGATTACGGTAAAATCTTTCTTTTGCTTTAACAGTACCTCAGTACCTGTTTATGTCTATTACAAAAAGATTGCTGTCTTTGTTTAAACATTATAGTGGCTGAATACATGTTAACAGGGCAGCAGCAACTACTGGTTGTTTTTCTTGAAAGAGCAGATTTCTTAAGAGAGACATATGCTGATTAATTAGCACTGAATGCTTTTAAGGTAAAAAAAAACATCAACATCAATTTGCCCATAAAATGGGATTTGGTATGTTCTCTGTAATGAATGCAGTAATTTGTGTGATTAGGCATATGCATACCGTGCCTCGTGTATTTTGGAGTCTCGCTTTGATAAAAGACCTGCCCTAAATATTATGAAATGTTAGTAATGAAATAAAAAGGCCTGCAGTTAAGAAGTTTTACAGATGTCCTTGAAAGGGACATGAGAGCAGGAGAAAGTAGCCTAAGCAACGTGAGTCCATAAATGCCCTCTCTTCTTCTACAAAGAGTTAAAGATTTGCTATGCTCAAACATTACACAGAGAAATTTATCTGATTATGGCAGTAATAATTACCCAGCTGTTTATTACAGATAGAGAAATAATTCATGCAGACGATAGGCCATGGTGGCAATGACGCTCCACATTTAGTAAATATGCAAGCCGTTCGGTTCTAATTACTCAATCCCAGAGGAAGTCCTTATTAAGTGGTGGAACGTTAAGTGTCTTCTTGACAAGTGATAAATTGTTACATTGCACAAACTCTTGCTGTGGAATTGCTGTGGCGAACGCGGGTCTTGACTTCATTAAGGTATGCAAAGAAGGACAGTGGAATGAAGATGGACATTGGATGATAGCGGGCCTTGTCATCAGGCTAGAGCTAATGAAAGGACACAGATCGCTTTGCGTGCAGGGGGTGGGGGGATTCTTCATTGTTGGCAGGGAAAGAGGAAGGGAGAGGGGCTGCCCTGACACAGGCAATGGCTGGCCTTCTATCATTGGCATGCCGGTCAAGTTGGCTTGTGCTAAATGGAAACTATTAGGTAAATTTTGATAATTTATTCAGGCGGCAGGGCTGTACGGATTAAAATCCTGGCACAGAGACCTTTGAGGGGTGACTAATCAGTCAGTGGGTGATCCCGACCCCAACGTGAAACAGATTGTCAGAATCAGCACTGTGATCTTTCACTTTGCATCTTTGACTGATCAAGACCTCAGAAGCGTTACATAAACAAGCAATTATTGCGCTAACAGATAGCATCTACCGAGAAGAGAAGAGACAGGACAGACAAACAGAATAGGGAACACTGTTGGTACATCACTGTTGGTACATCACAGCTGGACAGACATAAAAAAAACATAAGATTCTTATGCTTTTAATGTAAATTTGCCTCTTTGGACAGTGTTCACTTCAGCAATGCACTGTGATTGCATCTATAATGTACTGAGAAAAGTTACCAACATCTGCAGGTCAACCTGATGTACGCAGTAATGTTTTTATAGAGAATTGCAATGTCTTAGCATAGTTCATAGGTGAGAAACCCCATTAAATGAAAACATTCCTACTTTAAGTGAAGCTGGAGCAGTGAGATGGGGTGGGGGTAGGTGTGATGTTTTTGGGAGTCAATGATCCAAGGAGCACTTAACAGATTTACATTTAATTTTAGCCAGACCCTTAAGATATTTTTCAACAAAATATATTGGTCACATTAATAAAGTAAAAAGAATATGCGTCCTCCTTGGGCCCTGAAGCAGAATATTTTTATAAATGTGAGGGTATGCACAAATCAGCAGCTCATTTAAATCTCATAAAGTTATTCATTTTCAAGTAACCTGAGGCAATTTAGGCATAATATGCTCCTAATGTATATGTCCAAAACAAGCCGTTAAATGTATGACATTCCTTTGCTAAAATTGTAGACTATGGTCAGCTCTGTATAATTTAATATTGTCTGTAAGAATAAGTCTGTTTGAAGCAGGCAATAAACGATTTACATTTAATTTAAATAAATCTGGAGATTTCAGAGGAGTCAGAAAGACAAAAAAAAAGAATTTAATTGAATAACAATGATGAAATTATAACTATTGTGATGTCTTTATCATATTGTATATTATTACAATATAATTAAATATTATTAACAGTCTGTACTCACCTGATTTGATTATTCATCCTGGTCAATCCCTCTAAATATCTCTTGCGTGCGTAATAATTGTGTACATACTTCCTAACATAATAACCCCGCCATCTCTGCTGTATCTGAAAAAAAGAGTGAGTTTTGTTTGTGATTACCTGATGCTTTTTTGCCCCCTGGAATAAAGAATAAGACCATCAATATTTCACTCTATGGTCATTTACACCGAGAAGTCTCAATGATAGTTTTTTTTAATTAGAGAAAGTATTTGCATATGACAATGTTAAAAGACACATGAAAGGCACAGCCAATTAAAGATGTCCTTCAGTAGCTGTCACTTTAAGGCTTGTGCTCATTGTCACTACATGAAGAATGAGAGTACTAGTTAGTGTCACTATGACAACACCACTGAGGGCCCAAAACAAAGAGGACACATGTCCTTCAGACTAATTAGGTGCTTAAAACAATAGCAAGTAAAAAAAATAATAAGTTTTGCAAAACAAAACAAAACCAGAATTGCCATTGATCAGTAGTCAATAGATAATTTTAAATAAAGTAATTGCAGGCTTAAATTCTAAGTTCCTTGTGACCTCTTAGGCTAGTAAAATCAATGATGTATATTGCTCAATTAGATCTAATACAAATCTGGTCCCGCTTGTAAACACTGATTTCTATTAAAAGCTAACACATTGGCCTTTAGTAAAGACAATGATAACACTTTATAGGATAAAGAAATGAGGTAAAAAGAGGGAGTCATGCAAAAGCTTTAATCACTGTTGTTTTTTAACTGTTTGAGTTCTCAGTTGTGTATTGACCTTGAAACATTGCTCAAATTAGTAGATTTCTTAATACTATGATATTCATTAGCACACACTAAAACATGCTAACTTAAATCATGCAAAAAGGCCACTGTCAGTCCATCTATCCAGTGTCATCTATCCCACACACCGGGGTTTGCCTAAAAAGATCTTTTAATAACTGTTTTCACAGCCGCCCTTAATGTAAAAATCTTCTGCAGATTTTTACATTACTGGTGCTTCCTGGACATAACACATAACATTTACAAGCCCTATAAAAGTCTGTCTGTCTGTCCTGTTAAACAGCTTCTGTTTGTGTCTAAGTGCTGAAGGGACCTTTACTCTCATATTCCGTGACCCTAAGAGGAGGTCAGGCTTCATTTTTCAAATTAGACTCACATAACAGAACTGAGCGAGGAACACCCGGTGGGCCCTAGATTTAACACTTCCCTGGTTCACATTTCTTGTGATGTCCAAACATCACAGTAGAAGTATGCAATCCTACACAGAAACGCAACATTTTGCAATAAGCTATGAAATTTTGTAGGGCTTATAAAATTCTTTAAAAGTTTTACCTCAGGGAAAAACAATTGTAAAACTAAAGTTTCAATGCATACCAATAGGTCTATAAAAATGCCAATGTATTACTCAAATATAAACCTGTTTGATTTATAGGCTGTGAAACGCAGCACGTTGAACAGATATAGCGCTATACCTTTTTACCAGTTATTTTATACCAGTTGCAGGACTTATTTTATACCAGTTGCATGACTGAAAATACTGCAGTGTATTCTTGAATATTTCGACATTACTTCATTTTTAAATAATATAAAATATTAATATAAAATATAACAGTAAATAAACAATATAATATATAAATACATTGTATTTACTTTTTTTGAGTTCTTGTAATTCTTGTAATTGTAATTCTTTCCAATAACTTTTAAATACAACACATTTTTACCCAGAAGAAATGTTAATGTACTCAAGCATACCTTGATATTAGGCCGGTTATCACTTAAAATTTTGCTTTTATAAAGCACCAGTAAAATCTGTTTACATCCAAATCAAATGTGTGACCTCCTGACTTTTCACTCACTAAATAGCATAAGAAACATTTACCTTGACAGCCATCTTATTGTAGAAATTCATCTTCATGATAAAATATGCTGTCTGTGAAGAGAGAGAGATAGCATTACACTACAAGCACTGCCACTGGCCCTCTGATGTTTTCTCAACATGTGAGGAATAAAACCCTCTTTATACATAATACATAAAAGTCTCAAAGACACAGCTGCAGATAAGAAGGTGGCGTGGCAAGTTGTACATTGTATTGAAAGAAAGTGCCTGTTTTAATACGTAATGCAGACATGGCTGGGAAAATCTATGGAAGTCATGCCGGTAACTAATGGAGATGTATGACGGTAAAATGCTCTTTGCTGAGTTTGACAATCAATGGAATTCCACTGAGGATGGTCCATGGTGGAGAATATTCACAACACACACACAATTCTCTTCTATTTCACTTCTATTCACTGGGGCACAATCACAAATTAAACTTAAAACGATGCTTTACATTTTGGTAGAGCAAAGACTACATTGTTTTACATTCAAATGAAAGTAACGTTGTATAGACTGTTTTAGGTAAAGATGTCATAGTAGGCCATGATTTACAGTAGGCTATCATTTCTTTGTAGCTAAAGTTACCCCCGACTTTATCTCAAATATCAGCTCCAGTCAGACAATTACCTTTTATTTCATGCAGCATTTTTCATAATACACATACTGTAACTCCTACAAAACTCCAAATATATTGTAGATAATATAAAACAATAAACATTTTAAGAGAACATAAAATATTTAGTCATGCTGGTAGATAAAACATATAACATGGGTTTGAATGATATGATGTAATATTAATTATGCAACACCATTATCTTTTATTTAAAAAATGAAAATTAGGAAAACTAGCACTAAATTGGAACCTGCAAAACATGGGTAAGATGAAAGCATTACGTCGGAAATCAATATGAATTGCAATCTTATTTCTGATAAATGTCATGGCATGTCTGTTAACTACTAAATGTTAATGAGAATTATCATAACAAAATCAATATTACATGTTTTCACAACTTACCTTTACTCTGTGTCTGAACAGCTTCCGTGCTTTGAAACCTCTCCATATTTTCTGTATTATTGTTGCTTTTTTGTGTAGATGACTGAAAAATGTTTAAAACAACACTTAAGCAGCAATTTTAACACTGTACTTTTAAGGAGATGAAATATTTTCAGGGAACATCTCTAAACCCATTTATCCTCAGGCTGCCTGTGGTGGGTCCTTTTTAGACAACTGTACATTTGCATTTATCATTAACCACCCTCTAAATGCATGTGTATGGCGACTCTGAACTTAACATGGCCATCAATTTCCAAAAGGCCATTTATAACTCCAAAAAAATCAATGCAGATAGAGACGGTGGAAACCCTGGAGCTGCTCTCAAGAAGTCTAGATTGCACCTAAGTATCCACTTACCACAATGATCAATTAACTAAGGTAATCTAAATTAACCTACTGTCTGGGAGTTTGTCTGCTTAATGCTCAGAAATATGTTGAGATTACACATTGTGGTGCACTGTGCACTGGCTGGGTTTTACAGTCGAAAAGCGAATACAGAAGATTTAGGTTCAAGACCCACATTTAGGTATATGCTGATAATGTACAATTCTATACCTGTTCTCATTAATTTATCACAATATGGATTTATTACTGTTTCTGAAGTTAGTATGAGTAGTAGTGAAGTAGTAGTACAGTAGGTGAAAAGTTAGGTCTCTATACTCATCAATGAGTAACAATCTTTTATCAATAAATGAATACATAATGATACAAATTGTCTTACCTGAGGTATGCTCTCACCTGGCCGCCTCTGAACCAGCTCTGAATTTTGACAGCAGCCTGATTTTCTTTCTTTCTGTTTTCCTCAGCAATCCTGTAACATTACACGATTTAAGTAACAACTATTTTAAATTGTCTTATGACACACACTTTTAAATATTGACACGATGCATGCTAACATACAAACTGTACAGAGAGGGAACTTGTTGACATTCTATTCACTCCCCCCCAGATTTACAAACATTATATACAAACACGTTTTAACGAATTTAACAAACTGCTATAATATATTTGGTGACCTGTTTCTGATAAAATATTCCTCTTTGATGTTCTCAAGCTGACTGTAAAGTTTTACAAATGTCGCCATGTTCCCAGTAGTTTGAACGTGTCCATGACAACGGAACAGACCATAAAGACATTAGGGGTGGAGCAGAAGAAGTGGACGCGTCCATGAACTGGGAATTTTGAGACTCGCGAGTGTATTTCAGTGAATGAGCGGCAGTTGATTAACATAAACTTGAGACTGTTTGCAGGTATGAAGCGTATCTGTTTGTAAACAAAGTTCTTGTGATTAATTCACGTTTGTCAATAATTCACAGTCAGTTTCAGTTATTTCTAAGTGTTAGGTATGCTAAAGGTCCATGTTTTGCTACAACAAATGTTTGGTGGTATTGTGACTTGATTAGCGATGCGATAATAATTTATGTAGTTTTACATCTCTTCACGGCACATGCATTTACATGTATTTACCTCTAGTATAATTTTGACTTAGTATTATATTTGTGTTTACATTTAGCAAATATTGACATTAGTTTTTGTTGCCACGCCCTTGCTGTATTGTCAAAATATTCTGCCTTTCTAACCAAATCACTTAAGATTTTATTTTTGTAGGCTTTAGCTTATTAAATGTATTTATAGAATAGTATAGTATATGAATTATAGTATAGTAGTTGTATTTTTCTGTGAACTAACTTGCTAATTCAGTGATAAAATAACACATTTAAAACTAAATAGAGATATTATATTGAGATTGTGAAAAATGCTCATTTTGGTCATGTTGTAGAAGTAAACAATCTTTTCTTCCTAATTTCTTCAATCTTTTAAGAAGCTTTTCTGTGGTTTATGTATTTTGTCTAGGTGAAGAGGGCAGTTACAGCACAAGACGTCCTGCAAGTTCCCAGCAATACAGATTACCGCTGACAGACGCCAGCCAATTTGCTGTCCCGTTGCACCAGAGCAAAGCGCTAGAAATATGGGCAGAGGAGTGACCCTTTGGCTGTGTCGCCCATCCATCCGAACCTGGTGGTGGGCTGGCCACCGTGGTAATTGCCTGCGAAACAGTGTTTTGACAAGCCAGACGGGTGTAAGCCATCATTCTAGCAGCACGGTGATGAGGTGTCACCTGGAGAGAGCTGTTGAGAACCCACATGTTTACATGCAGCCAGGTGACCCAATTTTGCCCTGCATCATACCACTACTGTATTTTTTACAGTTCTGTAGATCACACTTTGCTGATTATGTGAATAACTTTGAATTGGTTGGCAGTACCAAAGGCATAAAGGTTCAGGGTGTTTTTTGTGTTCTGTTTGGAAAAGCTTTCTGCTGTTATATGATAAAATAAGGTTGTGGGCTATTGGGAATATCCTGCAGACATCAGGTAGCGGCTTTTAATGATCTGAAAGCATAAAGTCATATTTTACTCCAAACCACAACAGCAAGGAAATATTATTTTTCCACAATATGGTGCAACCATGTAATTGCAATTGTCTTTTTGTTGCATTTGGATGACATCACCTTCCCTTTTTTCCCTTTGTTTCTATTAAAGGATAAAGGTGTGACTGTTCCGGTGCATGAGAAAATCATATTTTATTAGTTGGCCTTTATCTGGGGAAAAGGTAATGAATTGAGTATTGTGTAAGATGGTTTAATCTGGAGGTGTTCTATCATTATTTGCAGTGTGGTTCCACAGAGACAGCGGTAATCCATTAAGAAGGGGGCTGATCCTGCAAGGGGTTTGATGAAGTTGAGGCTCCTCTGCCCCATGCAGAAGGGCGTTTAGTGCTGCCGGCCCCACTGTTAGTGTGCAGGGATACATCACCTGCATACTCCTGCATGCTGTTTCATCACA